>VNJW01010526.1:0-37680 GCA_008042615.1 Drosophila auraria | reverse complement strand
GTGCGAGCAAGACGACTATACAGCACTTTCAATGAGATATTAATACATTAATTTCTCATTAATTGAAAAACTTATCGGTTTATCGAAAAAAAATACCAAAAAAAAAATGAGTTCGATAGAATATACCGACTCTAATACAGAAAATTGTATCTAAAAACTATATTGAATGCTCATTAGACAAAACGGTCTCACAAAATATATTGGTTTTTGCTGAAGGCTTAGCATAATTTTCAGCAACTATTCTGCACAAAAGCAAAATAAATAAACAAAATAAATAAGTTTGCGGTGGCATGGTTTTTTCGCCGTGAAATCTTGCAATTATTATGAATTAACTAAATCTATGTACAAGAAAAGCTGTAAAAATCAGTTTAATGGTTTTCATATTAATTTCTGCAGAAGTATTTGCATGAGGATTCCAGAAATGAATAAATTCTGCACTGCGAATTCTGGCCATTGTTATTGTTTACCTTTTAAGTCAGTGTGACCGTAGTCGCATTACGAAAAAAATCCGAACCAAAAAAGACATATAGTTGTCTCTTTCAAGGTTCTAATGAAGTAGCTAATTAATGAAAACTTTTGCCCTGTATCATAGCCGTATTATCATAACCACTCAAAACTGCTTTAACTCTCCTCTTGTTCACTTGGATATCGAAAATCAGCTGCTCTTTTGCCGAGCCGGAAAAGATTTCACAGGGACTCTGGGTCCGGGCTCACATTTACACGATAGGGAACCAAATTTTCTTATCCGGAACTTTTATACCGGCCCTTAGACATATGGGAAACGACCATACAAATGTACATCCCGTATTGAAACCTCGTCTCCCTCCAACTTCAGTTTAGGAAACAGGAAACCATTCGGTAATTATAATTATTGTTACCGCCAAACATTTTCAATCTCTTCAAAAAAAAGTTAATTAGTGTAACCTCTGTTTGCTTTCTTCTTTCATATATTATTCTTTAATTTAACAAACAAGGCGTCGTGTAATTGTTTAATGATTAACTCTACTATTCTCGTTGTCGTTAATTCGATTGAATTCGTAAAGGTTCTCATTAGCCATCAGTCTCCTCTTTCCCAAGAGTATTACTCCTTCCCATTCATTCATTAATTGATTAACGAATGATTCATTTTGCAGTCAATAAGAACACACAAGATTACTAATTTTTGTTTGTTTTTATTTCTCATATTTTTCAGTTTGTTTCTGAGTCAAGCTAAACGTACGCTCAATCGTTCAATCGCCATTATTTAACTTTCGTAATAATAATTTAAATATATGTATATATATATTTATATAAAAAATGCGGGTTGTTGCTGAATTTTATTTTAGATACATGTGTGTGTGTGTGTGTATCAGCGCGTTTCTGTGAATGAGGAGGAAAATGTTTAAGTGTCCTAGGCTGTGACGAGGCTTTGTATCTCTGATTTAGCAACAATTTTCACACGTTTGATGGAAAGAAAACAAAAAAAATAAAGAGAGGAAAATGCTTGATACAAAAGTTGAACCGTCCATCAATTGATTGCATATATAACTTATATATTTAATAATAATAATAATAATTATCATAATAATAATAGCTTAAACAGTACAATACAGAATGCAGTTTTACAAAAGTAAACAGTAAACAGAAGCAAATCAATCGGGAGTAATCCTAAATATAGTGGATGTGTTTCAGCATGAAAAAATAACCATTGGTAATTGGTAATAAGGGAAAACTTCGAATTGTTGCTCGTTTTCCCCCATTGTATTTATGTGTTTTTTGTTTATCTCTTCTCATTATTTGCTTTCAGTTTAGAAAATTACAAAAATTTCATTAAAAATTTGTTTCGATTCACTTCTCGTTTATAATTAATAAATGGAGATATTTTTTGTTTATCGTTATCGTTATCGCTTTCTTTTTGTTTATATTTTCTAGCATTTTAAGTGTTCCATTTTATGTTTATATACTTTAAACTATTTCGCATATATTTAAATATACATACATATATTTAGATGTATTTATAAAAAGCTTTTCTGTGTGGTTTGTTGTTGTGTTTATCTTGCATTTCTCTATTTAAGTTTAAATTATTACAAAAACAAAAAAACGTATTCATATTTATAATTAAAGGAGAGAAGTGTATTTGTAGCATTCATATTTAACTGCATAAGAAATTTGTGTTTGTTGTTTAGGTCTCTACGAATGAATGAATGAATACATATTTAATAGATTTACGCTTTAGCTTTTGTTTTAACATTTAATTTTTTTCGTAAGGAAAACACAAATTGACGCAAAAAATGTAAGAAATAATAAAAATACGACAGAATTTATAAGCAGCATGTGTGAGTGTGTGAGCTTTTCTCCGGAAATTTGTTGCCTAAATAATATATATATTTATTTATATTACAATGCAATTTTTACTTCTTGGATTAAGTGTTTAAGTTTAGAGTTTTGGGTGGCAAATATAATTTTGATATTCTCTCTGCGTGTGTGTGATCTGGCGTACTCTAAGTTAATTATTTATTAACATTTCGTTCTCTCTTCCTTTTGTTTTTGTTCTTTTTTTTGTTTTTAATTTTATAATCATTTGTTTGTTGTTATCCGTGTGGCCGTTGTTGTCGCAAGATGTTTGCTGCTGCAGTTGGTTAATTATTCTCTTTTTTCATCGTGCGGCTGGTGTAATTTTGCAGTTGTTCTTGTTGTTGTTCCATCCTACAGCAGTTGGCAGCAATGAGAATTGGGCTTCGGCGGCTGTTTCACGTCCGTCTGACGTTGTTTTTTACGCGATGAAATATCCCTGATTAGATCATAAAATACCTAAACGAATAAAAGTAATTAATTAAAATCAATGTTTATTATTTCATTATTATTTTGTTAATATTCGTGGGGGTGGTGGTTGTGGTTAATTAGTTTTTCTATTAAGGAAAAAATTGCTAAAACCAAAGTAGATAAAGAAGACCAAAAACAATATATTGAAAAAGGGGATAGATCACGAAAGAACAGTGCGTTTTATAGGCAATGGAATTATTAAATAAATACAATTAAATCGTTGAAGCATTTAATAGAAAATATTCGTAAATATTTATAACTTAAAAAATCAGATACATGACTTTAACATTTAAACCAGTCTTTAATTGCAGATATAAAACACACTGTTTTCTCTATAATTCTTTTTTTTATACTATATATAGAATATATACAGAAAATACAAGCTTGTCAAGAAAAAACCAAACCAAATGATTTAATATATAAAGGTAACTTCTCTGGCATTTAACAAGGGAAATTCAAAATAAAGAATTAAATTAAAGTATTTAATAAATAATTTACAAAGTAAACTCCCACGTTGTGTGTGTGTGTGAGTCTTGTTTTTGTGTATGTCAAAGTGTTTGTACAGCGGTGTGTGTGGTGTTAGTGTTAGTATCAACTCTGCAGTTATTTCAACAAATTTCCTACTACTTTTTTCTAGGTAAAAAATCACTCTTAAAGATTCAAATTGATCCTGATCAGCTCTTGAAATATAACTTTCTTTCCCATTACAGTGTATGGTACAGTGTCAGATAAAATAACAGAAGCAACCTTAATAATGCTGACACATTTGTAGCTTAGTTAATTAATTTTTCGTGAAAATTGTTCGAAGATACAATGCTTGGAAAGAAAATCTTTTTATATTTTATATTCTATAGTTTAGGACATGATAAATAGTCTGTCATAAATACTAATGAAATTTATTTATATATTTCAATTAAAAAAAAATGTTTTCTTTTCTTTTCTTTAAAAAAAATTTTCTTTTCTTTTCCTTAAAAAAAAATTTTTTTCTTTTCTTTTCTTAAAAAAAAAAATTTCTTTTCTTTTCTTTAAAAAAAAAAAATTTTCTTTTCTTAAAAATTTTTTTTTTTTTCTTATTTTTTTATACTTCGTAACCTAAACCAGGCGTATCCTCAAATCAAATACTTTAACTTAAATTCAACCCAACAACAACAAGCGGCAAAATCAAACGGTATTTACAAAATGTAAATATGTAAAAACCAAAATTAAATCAGAGTTAGTAGCATAAAGAAATATAAATATATATAGAGAGAGAGAGTGAGAGTAGTGCCAAAGCAATCAAAAGCTCCAGTTCAAGCTAGGGATTAAGGTAAAAGCAACGAGGGGGGGGTTAGGTTTCGAGTGTCTACGGGTTAAGTGTGTTCATATACTCATACGGGATATATTATCTTATAGATCGTATATTTGGATATAGTGGAAGTTGTTGTATGCACCTAATGCCTAAAGTAGGGTACACTTAAGTCTCCGCTTCTTGCATCTATCTTTAGCACGCCCGCTCGTGGCTTTCGAATCTTCAGTTTTTCGTGACCTTATTTCGCGCATCAAATCAAAAAATACCTGCAAAATTGTGGATTGGGAATAAAGTCAGAATATACAGAGTCAGCATCAGAGAATCTTAGTCATAATCACACTTAATTAATTGCAAATTTAGGTTACAAATAATAATAAACCAATCAGAAAACGCATACAACAACTACAGCATGTGTGCGCTTCAGAGGGAGACAGAAATGCTTTTTATTATTTTTATGCTTTTTGGCATTTGTCAATGGCATTAAAACGGATTTAACTAAAAAAAAAAGAAAAATAAACAAAAAATTGATTTTTAAAAAGGCAACAACATTAAAAGCATTGTAAATTAGGCTACGATTTGTTGGCAGTGCTTTTATTTTGTAGCCGTGTTGTGGCAGGTACGTGTATCTGTGTGTGTTGGGTTGGGTTCCATGTTCGTGAGGGGGTACTTATATATTTCAAAACCTTCTGTAAACGTAGCTAGGCTAAATACACAACAATTCCTAAATGCATGGGGAAGAGTGTACATTAAAAGCCTGGATATGTTTCATTTTAAGAAATCCTGTTACAAAACTTATTTCCAAAACATAACTCATTTTTAAAGATGGGATCCATATATCTTTCAAATTCGTTAAACAGAAAATAATAAACAAATCAACCCGACGATTCTCAGGTAGGATAGGCTCTTCCTATTCACTTCACAATTAATATATATTATTTCCGAAAACTTCTCTCTTCTTTTCCGCTCTCGCTTTAAATGCGAGAGCAATGTTCACCGCTTGCTTTTCAAAATGAGCTTCTGCTCATGTGTGCTCTCTTTCTCGCTCCTTCTTCCACGCATTGCCTGCGATGTACAACCAAAGCAGCAACAAAAGCTCTCGCTTTAAATGCGAGAGCAATGTTCACTCTCTTGAGACCGCTTGCTTTTCAAAATGAGCTTCTGCTCATGTGTTCTCTCTTTCTCGCTCCTTCTTTCACGCATTGCCTGCGATGTACAAGCAAAGCAGCAACAAAAGCTTATAATGCTTAAGCTGCACTCTGGGGGAACTTCGGATTTTGCTTTCGAAAACGATAATATAAAAACAACTACTTTCCGCTCTAATTTGTTATGTTTTTGCTTGCTATCTTAATACGCCCCCTCTGATCATGTGCGCGTATTTCATTATCATTTATACAAATTTGAAATGTTGTCCTCGAATTGAGTGTATTGGACATAAAGATAGATTGCAAGTATTTAAAGAGGGGAAAGAACTTAAAAGATATGAATTTGTATTCAAAGTTGAAGGAGTTTGGCGTTGATTCGCAACCAAATAGGAAAATCCGAGTTTGAATGGTTTGAACGGAAAAGTTAAAAATTAAATACTGCAAACTTCTAAAATAAGTGTTTTCCCCTTTTGTTTGTTTCTAATCAATCTCTTGTAGCGTCGAAAATTGGTAAGAATGCAATACAAGTGTTGGTCGCGTGAGAAGAACTAAATGCGAAATAAAAAGAATCGCATAAATGAAGTTTTTATGGCACTACAAAAGGGGTAAGGTGCAATTGGTGTTGCGTTTTAACACTATAGTAGCTTGCCATCTAAACAAATTATGGTGTTGTGTGTAGAGCTATATCTTTCTGTTCTGTTTTGTCGGGGGAACTATTTTATTCCTCCGGCATTGGAATCCTGTTGGGTTGGAATTGGTGACGGGGGGACGACTATAGGGGAGCACTAGCACTAACCTTGTCGACATTTTCGCGCGTCTTGGCCGAGGTTTCCACATAGGGCACCGCCCACTGCTGTGCCCTCGATTGGCATTCGCTCAGCGGCACCTTGCGCTTGTCATTCAGATCGCATTTGTTGCCCACCAGCAGGAACGGTATGCTCTCGTCATTCTTCACCCGCAATATTTGTTCTCTGCGAAATATAGAATATATATATATATATGGAATAAAAAGGAGGTATTGTACTCTGCACAGTTGGCATTAAATGTCGCATAATGTTTGAATGTACATTTTTTAAAGTTGAAAACATAAATGTGTGTGTTATAGTGATGTATATAGAAGGGAAATATCCGCTATGATATATCGATAAAAATAACACGCTCGAAATCATATCGAAAATATCGTAGTTTAATACATATATCGAAATTTGAAATTTATCGATATAATCGAAAATATCAGAAAACAATTTATTTGTTATTTACCAATTATATGGAACAAATCTTTAAAAAAAACATATTTGATTTAATCTTTATATTTATTTACAAGAATAATAGTTTCAACTGAGTTAAGGATATTCTTTGGCACAATTTAATATGCCAAACAGAATATCGATGTATCGCTACGTTAAAACATCGATTTTTATATCGATTTTTGTGTTAAATATCGATACAGTAACGGTATATCAAAATTGTGTGCCATTTCTATCTGTAACTCGTTGATAATGGAACAAATAAATACAGCAAATACTATGTTGCGCTATCTTCTTCAATTATAAATGGATTGATTAGGTGTTATCTTTTATATATTAGTTAGTTAATTGGTTATCTCTTAAAACGCGATCACACGATCAGCCTGTTTCGACTCCAAAATAATCGCTAATTGGCAAATGCAGAAGGCTTTGACAAATTCAAAAAAAATTCCGGAAAAGGGCTTACAGATATGCGCTTATCAAGGAGGTGACTCAGTGCGTGTGTCACTCCACTTGGGATCGAGTCAACAAACAGGTGAAGTATCTATACAATCGAGGGAATACACATACGCACTAGCTTGTCTACCCCCTCTAGATGTGTCCACCAATTTTCCAATTCGAATTTATCTGCGTGTACAGCCCTGTGAGTCTTTATTGACTCGTTCCGGTCTGTTTGTCCAACTCAATTAGGAAAATGAAAAAGGCTCTGTCTAAGGAGGTGGTGCCAATGAAATGGGACATTTCAAATGATTAAGTAAAAAAGAAGGTGGAAGGTGGTCACGCCTATAGCTATAATAAAATGATTACCTTAAAGAGGGAGAGAGTTAGAGTAACTTATGTGCTTTGCATATGCTAAAAGCAATTTATCAGTAAATGAGTTTAGTTTCGCAAAAGAAATAAATAAGTACTTAAAGCGAAACACTTGTAGAAATTATTAATCTAAGTTTCAGTCACTTTACTTTAAATATTTACATTTAAATATTTTTTCCCAACAAAAAACATAACAAATACATACATGAAGGTAAGGGAAAACCTTTTAATGAATAAAATTAAATGCTAGAGCCCTCTTTAAAATTTTGAAACAATTAAGCACTGCTGGCTCAAGCCTCGCCAAACATAAATAAAGAATTATTACACCTACTTGTGCCAAACAGCCAACCTTCAGACTTGTGTAGACTAATTAGCAAAGCCAAAAACATTTTAAAAAGAGAATATGGAATAAAATAAAGCTTGCGGGTGAGAATGAAACCGCGACACTTGTCAGCTTTGCAGACAAACAAACCGGAGACATGAGAGAGCCCTCGAGAAGCCGTCGAGAGGGGGAAATGTACAAGGAAACCCCGGGGGCAACACACAGAGAGAGAGAAGGGAGGAGATGAGGAGGAGCGCCGCCGCTTGACACACTCACCTGAATTCCTGGGTAGCCTGGAAGCTTTCATCGTCTGTAATGGAGAAGACACAGAGAAATCCCTCGCCGCTGCGAAAATAATTATCTCTGATGGCGGCATAATCCTCCTGACCGGCCGTATCCAATATATCTATTTGTACTTCCTCGCCATCTAGCACAACCTGTAAGTAATTATAATTATAGGCAATGCTCAATAAATAAATTAATAATAATAAGAAGCACTTCCATATCGGATTCAAGCAATTAAGAACGAAATTTAATTTATTTGGAATCATTCAAGGAACTATTTCAGGAATTTTGCCCTTTATTTCCATTAATACTTGTGACTGGGTGTTATTTATCAGTGATCATGATGAATGATTTCCATCTGTCACCTAAAGCGAGGCGCTAACTTACTGTAAAATGGATAACGTTCTCATGAATATAACAAAAAATTACTGGTCACACATTGGGCTCCTGCTGACCGCAGCCCAGAGATGATTCATGGATCTTTTTATCGGCTATTACGCACCTTTTTCCTATAGCTATCGGCCTTGGTGGGCTCATAGTCCTCGACGAACTCATCGTACATGAACTGCAATGTGAGGGCGGACTTTCCCACGCCGCCGCTGCCCACCATTATGACCTTATGGAGCGCCGGTCCGGCTGTCGGCTTCTTGCTCATGATGATGGCGGGATCTGCTCTGCGCGCTCACTCGATCACTCGCTCACTTGGGCTGTCGGGCTGCAAAGAACACCACAGAATGTACAGGGGAAAATTAAACAAATGCATAAATTCGGGGGCTTCCTGTTTGGTCCGTTAGCGAACAGATAAATAAAAAACAATTGATATTTATGCACAGCATTTCGCATAAGGCAAGGCCCAAGCCATGATCGTCGGATCGAGTGATAGTATCCCAAAAAAGATAGCAGCTGTCAACTTGGCAGTCAGCTCACAGCTCACGGGTTTGTCGATTGCTTTTATCGGGGCTTTTCCTCACCTTACATAGCCGATGGAGGCAGAAAAGCTGTAAATGTTTTGCCATTTGTTGTTGGTACCATTTACCCTTTCAATGGTCGTACAACAGGTACTTCTTAACCCTTTTCAAATTGCTATATAACATAAATAATAATATAAAGAAAAAACCCCTGGGAGCATAAATTTCTGTAACTGGCAGAAAATCAAATCTAATTTTAAGCAACATTTATTACATTAGAAATACTGGTATTACTTTTTATCTTTTACTTGAAAAAGCTTCTGTAAAGATTTGCCTTAATTCCTTATTATTTTGGATCAGGGACGTGCACCGAATGCTTAGCTCGGAGCCTGACAATATGCGATCTTGTGTCTATTTTGTTTTTGCAACACGATGATGAGCGTTTGTTAAAACTCTATCTCTCTATTGTACAATATCTGGATACCTTACTTGGAATGAATGTTGATATTTTTTAAGGATGTCACAACCTTAACGCCTTAGAAATACAATAGATTACTAGATAGATAGATTCACTTCCTGCAAGTTATATATATTTAAAGCCAACCCAAGTTGACTTATCCTACATATATAAATGTAAGTTTTCCAAGAGTATTTCCATCGTCGGCCAAGTTGTTGAGTTGTGCCTTTTCTGGCTTGTGTTTGTTGTGTTTTTTTTTTTCTTGCTTTGTTCGTGTCGCAAATGAAGCATAAAATGAAAAGTTCAATGAACTATTTACACATGCCAAAGAGGGCAACAGAGGCAATAGCAACAAAAACGGCAACATAAAGACCCGCTGCGATATAGCAGCATAATGCAGGCGGCCGGGCCAAAATGACTATTGAGGCCCCTTTGTTGCTGTTTGCAATTAGCTTTTTGTGACCATATTCCCTCTGCCGCCTGCCTGCACCATCGATTGCCATAAATTAAGGCATTGAAAACAACGCATTGTGGAAATACATATACCAGCCAGATGGAAAAGGGACACGTGGCCATCTGGCTGTCGGCCAATTTCAGCAAAGTTGGACCATTCAAAGCCTTCGATTCGAGCCATTTTTAAGACAATTTTCCTAGCTTCGTTAGCTAGCTTCTATGTACTTCTGACGCAAGGTTACTCGAGTATTCAAATTACCTAAAATAACCACTAAATTGGATACATGTGAGCAAAGACCCTGCAATATAATAGCACAGCATGTGTTGAGCTGCTGCTGCTGTCACCACATTAACCACCAGCATTAGAAACGCTGCGAATTAAATTGCAATTTTTATTGCTCGAAATACAAACATACGTAGCTAAACAAGTAAGAAAGCTATGGTCGAATAGGGTTGACTGTGAGATACCCGGCACCCAAAGCTTTGTGCATTAAAATAATAGATAAAAGCATTCTTAAGCGGCAGGAGGTAGGAGTCTCTGAAAATTTAAAAATAGCGTAAATAAAACACCCCTCCCTTGGACTATTAACCATAGAATTTGTTTCGCGACGTGCACCTGAAATTCCCAAGTCGGAATTCAGCGATAAACAAGTGGGAAAGTGAAATTAAACAGCACATGAACATGGAAAAAAGAAAATGTTGACAAATGAAGACAAATATTGCTAGAAACATGTTGAGCAACACTCAAAAGAGACAAATGTTGCTAGGAACATGTTGGGCAACTCTCAAAAGGGACAAATGTTGCTAGGAATATGTTGTGGAACACGCACGTGCGCGCCCTCACTCTCTCTCTCTCTCTCTCTGGCTCAAAAAGTTTACACAGAAACTTTATTGTTTAATAACTTCTATGTTTATCATCCGATTTTACTAAAATTTTCAGAACACGTCTGCGATTGCCTACTTATTAAGTCTATCTATTTACTTTAAGCCAAAAAATCAGCTTATGTACCGTTTTATATGATTTTCGGGGGCGAAAGTGGGCGTGGCCAAAATTTTAAAACAAACTTGATCTGCGTGCAATAGATTCCAAAGTTGTCACCAAATTTGGTGACTCTAGCTCTTATAAACTCTGAGATCTGTTGTTTCACACGGCCGGAGGGACGGACGGGCAGACGGACAGACGGACATGGCTAGATCGACTCGGCTAGTGACGCTGATCAAGAATATATATACTTAATAGTGTCGGAGATTTCTCCTTCTGCCTGTTACACTTCGGTTGGCACTTACTTATAATACCCTTGTACCCTATGGGTACCGGGTATAAAAAGGGCTTGTATTGAGGAGGTGATAGCCAGCAAATATGTACTGGAGATGATCCTATCGAGATCAAAAACAATTGCATACTAAAAGACACGATCTTGTAGGTTTTGGCCTAATATTCACATCTTGTTTCATATAGATTGAGTCAGCAAGGAAGTAAATATTTAAAAAAGTTATTTTTGGAATTGAAGAAACATTGTCTAGACTTTGGACAGACCGTGTTTTATACAAACTGAAATGGTTCCGTTGAAAATCGTTGCGGAAAAATTGTGAAATTCATCCCACTATAAACTATAAACAAAAGGCAAACTCCCCCACTTTTGTGTTTCTTTCCTTTCTCCTATTTTAAACTTTTGCCGCCTGCCTTTCAATTTGACGCTGTCTGAAGCCGGTGGCAGAACATTCAATGTAAATCGGGCAGCGGCGAGCCAACAGAGGCAACAAGTCGCCAGCCAGCTACTTTGGCCACACTGCGTATGAGTAATCGACGTAACTCGTACGCGGGAAAGCGGGCTAAAAAAGCACTTCCCACACCCAGCTTCGAGTCAATTGAATTGTCAAGGCGGTTTAGCGTCAACAGAAACAAAAACAACACCTGGAAATAATGACAGCCAACTTGTTCATAAGGCATATATTACTCATACGCAACGCTGTACGAGCTTAACAACCCGCAAAAATAGTGGAAAAACCAGGTGGAGAAAAAAAGGTTGTGTTGGGGAATTCCTTTTAAAATAAAATAAAATAAAATCAAAAATACAATTCTCTGTTTTATGGTTTAACTTCATTTAATATTAACTTGATATTTTCATAATTATTTCTTTTATTATTAGACAGGTTTTCTTTAAAAATATTATCCTAGGCGCAGCAGTAGCTGAAGTCTCAAAAACAATACTTAAAGAATCTTATTTACTGCTTTTCGCGACCTACTTTAGCCGCAGCATAATTTTAAAAACCAGGCCAAGACTATATGGTTCTAAAACAAAGTAATGTGGCATTCCAAACACAACACAAAAGTAACATAAAAATCAAAATGCCAGCTTCTAGCTATTTCCCGTCGTTCCGATTCATAAGCTTTTTTATTCGCAGTAAATTTTGCGAAAAAGTTGATTGGAAGTTAACCATCGGGTTAGACGAGATATGGCTCCCATAGCCAGCGGTTACCGGTTTTTCAAAAACTAATTGGGAATCCGCGAAGTCGCGTGAACCGCTAAACACAAATGGGGCCAAAGAAAACAACAAATTCGAGTTAATTATTTGTAATTTCCCTTGATTTGATCTACTTTACGCGATTGTACTGTGATAATGTAGCTTAAACATTATTTTGCAGAACCGTTTCTTCCTATATTCGTTTTTGTTTTCTTAAATGATTTCTCAGATCAGATTATATGCAGAAATTCCCAAGGATAGAAATATGCATATACATTTGCTCCTAAGCCAAAATCGTAAAAACCAATTTAATTGTTATAATAAAAAAAGGCAAACAAAGCAGAACTGAATTTTTAGTTTTTATCGGTTCGGTACAGTTCAAATCGCTGGCCGCATAAAAAATAATTTCCCCCTAATTAAGGCTGGCGAAAAATAGAACAAGCGAAATGAAAGAAAAAGAACTAAACACAATCGAGTACCGCAGATATTTGTGTGTATATCTATACTATATGGAAAGCCAAAAAGCGACCGAAATTGAGCTTTCCAAAAATTTCCAACTCGATTTGTTTGCGGAAACACTGTCAGGAAAAAAATAAAACAACTAAGATGTGTTTCACGCGCAATTACGTCATTTTATCTAGTTGTTTATCCTAGGTACCTGCCCCCAGAAGCACCCACTAGCCGCCTCCCGCTATTGTGCATAAATTAGCCAAAGTTCTTATTTGAGTTTTTGAACAAAAACGGACTTTCGTCTACCCTATTTGGTGTGTCAAAATTAAGAGTTGATTCTCTTTCTTTTTTTCATTAATTATATATTCTAATGAATTTGTAGATGGGCACAAACGCCATATGAATATAATATAAGAAATCATCTTAACTGCGCCTACATAAGGTCATAAACGCTGAAGGAATATTAAGAGTAATAATAAGCCAATTGAAATTTAACCGATCAATAAAAGTACTATTTATATTTATATGTTACTCTTTTTTTTTGAATAAACCTATTTGTCATTGTCAGAATCTTTTATTTTTTTATAGATTTTATTTCAAACGTTTGTAGCTAATATTTGTGAATTATATATTTGTGAATCTTCAATTCCCTAAAGCCTTTCTAACTAGGCATTTGTCTTTATAATACATCAAAGAAATTTGTCGTTAATATTCATTTCCCGAGTAGTATCTTTAATTTTTCTATATAATTTATTTTCTAACAACAATACAACAATTTCGGCAATTAATTCTGAAAGTTGCAGTTAGATAGTTCAAAAACTGAGAGACTAATTGGGTTAATGGCAGACAGACTTGGCTAGATCAACTCGTCTGGTGATGCTGATTATTATGTTTATGCTTTAAGGGGACAGAAATGCATTGTTTAGTGCGTAGTAATTTTAGGGCTTTAATTAGAATACCCTGCTAGATTATAGAAACAATTGGATAGTGGAAAATATTAATCTTCTTCTCTTTAAAGCCCATTTCACCTCTTCACAGACACCAATCACTTTGATGGCCTTAAATATATAAACTACCCTTTCGAATGATACACTTGGAGTGAACTTTTTGCCATGGCTAATAATTTAATTTGAATAATCGAAACGGGAGCCAAGCTAAATAACAGTTTGGTCGATATTTATTTGGTCTCAAGTGATTTTGAACAGACCCCAAAAGCCAAATCGGCGATCGAGAATTTATGAAGTTTTTAGCAATCTTCGTTTTTTTTTTTTTCAACCAAAATTTCCTCTAGCTGATATATACAGATATACTTGGGTATATATGTTTCTGGGCTCCGTTGGGTGTCCGATTTGTTTATTACTCATTCATGGTTTCGCCTTTGGCTCGCTTTGCCAATTGTCTGATTTGATTTTACCTTTTCGTATTTTCCTTTTTAGCTTTTCCCCCTTTGATATTTTTTCTTTACTGTGTTTTCCCCCGTTTTTAGTCTATTTTTCGGTGGTGGTTTTCCAGTGACGTCATTTTGTGGCTGTCTCTTCGTTTTCAGCTTCTCCTTATGGGGCTTAATTTCCCGAGCCTTTTCGTGATCTTCAGCCATGGTTAAGCTTGGCAGTGAACACTCTGTTTGAAACGTTTTAACTTTGTCTATTAATAATAATATTGCCTGACAGCTCCTAGTCTTTGTTTACTTATAATTATCCTTTTAATCGACCTTAGAACGATTGCCAGAATTACGCCACATAAGTACAAAATCGTCTTACAATTAATATAAATATAAAATACCATTAATTTGTCTTAGTTCACCGTATGGAGGTCGCCCTGTAATTTTACGTTTTTTTCTGTTTCTCGCTCTTTGTGGGTGGTTATCCAAGCGTGATATGTGGCATGTGCAACTCCAAGAGTTTAGGCTTAATGCTTAAAGTGCACGAAAGTCTACGAGTTTACCGCTATTACCAGTTCCCACAGGCCTTCCAGTTCCCCCCTTTTGCTTTCCTTTCCTTCTCTCTTCTTCTCTTTGTCGCAGTGTTTTTTTGGCCTTTGGCATTGCCTTAATTTCCTTCGCCTCTTCGCGTTGGTATTATGGCATTATGCCTTTAGTGGGGAGGTTTTGCTAATGACACCTAAGGGGCATATCAAAGTGAGACATTTTTTAGTTTGGAGGCCTCAAGCTGAGGTAATAAATATAGTTTCTTTCGATTGTTTCTAGTTTAAGTGGTAATATTTAAAGCAGGGTCTTAAGCTTTGAGCCCAACAGCATAAAACAACCTTAAGATCACCCTTCAAGTCGTCCTTAACACTTAGGGCTTGTGCCCGACGATGTGTAGGCTTTGTTTTGTACTGCTGACAGCGTAATTTTTTTGGGTGTTCAAAGGCGATCAGCTTTTCTGTGGAGAAAAGGCTCTGGTAGCAGAAAAGTTCACCCAGTATTTAAAAATTAGCAAGTTGCTTTCCCTGTCTTGAGCACAATATTCCTTCGGTTTTGCTCCCAAGAATAAACAGAAAAGAGACTTAAAAGAGCGGGTTTCAGTTTCTTTTGTGATTCCTCTAGATTTTAATCGAAGAGAAAAAAAAAATAAACTCTTCCGTTTGCTACTGAACGGATCTTTAAGCTTTTTTGCTCCTTGGCTTGTATATTGCAGGCAAAGCGTGGAAGTGGGAGCGAGACAGACATAATCTACTAAAGATATACGAGGTTTGTTCAAAACGTATCGCGAATTTTGAATTTTCGCGGGTTACGTTTATTCGAATTTCGATTTTTTTGTGGCGTTATGTTGGTACTCATGGGTCTCACTTATGCCACCGTATTCCCCAGATCTGGCCCCCTGTGACTTCTTCTTGTTCCCTAAACTGAAGAGGCCCATGAAAGGACGACGTTACGCTACGCTTGACGAGATAAAGACGGCATCGAAGGAGGAACTTAACAAGATTAAAAAAATGATTTTTTGAAGTGCTTCGAAGATTGGAAAAACCATTGGCACAAGTATATAATATTACATGGCTCATCTCATATCTCTCACCTCGTACTCTTATTTACTTAGTGCGCTCTGCCTGGGACATTGTAACTGTAATGCTGACGTTTAAGACAGACACACGTATTCATAAACTGGGATTTGTCTAACAAATATTCCAAATAACATAAAATTCAGTTCGTTTTCATGAAGATCAAACATACAAATTTATTGCAAGTCTTCGAATGTTAATAGCTGAGCGACTTTTTGGCTAGGTATCGATTTGTTGATATACATGTATTTCCCAGGGAAATATACGTATATATTTCCCATTTGGCAATCCCACCACCCACCGCTTCCCCCTGATCACCACCCACCGCCGCCATTAACCCATTGTTGGCAGACAGTTTTCCATCTTTCGGATGCGTGTTGCGTGCGATTCGTAGTAAAATTCGTGTCAGAGTTCCATGTTTACTTTGCTGTTTCTTCTTGTGGCTTCGCGTTTTTGTTTTGTTAGTTTCATTCCAAGCCTAACTGTTAAATTAATGAACTTATTTTTAGTTTATTTCAGTTTACTTTAGGCCTCGTTGCCGTTGTTATTGTTATTGTTATTGTTATTGCTTGACTGCCCGTGTGTTGTGGTTTGTTGGCTATAACCTTGAGGCGATTTTGTGGTTAACAATGTTACAGTTAGCACACAAAGAAAAAATCAGCAGCCAGTTTATCAATGCTATTTATTATTTATTTTAATTCCTTTTAAAACATGTGGATATTAGGGAAAAATATGTTTATTTTTATGTTTTTTTTTGCTTATCCTGGCAGTCGAAATCCCAACTGCCTATTTAAACTCAAAGTCTTAAACTACTATAATTTGCTTTCTTCTGTAAAATGCTTGACAAGCTTTTAACTCAACGTTTTTTTATTTTTTTTATTTTTTATTATTTTATTTTTTTGTGTACATATAAATAAAAACCACAAACAAAACCACCGGCACAGGTACATGCTTGGTTTGGAAAATGTTTATAAGACTATCCTATGAGTTTAGGCTAATTACTGGAACTACTTTATGGCAAAAATTCCTTCGAAACTGAAATAGAAAAACGAAATTCCGAGCGCGTAATTGAGCAATTGAAATGCAAAAACCCTTTCAAAGGCCACGCCTCCTTTTTGTCCGGGTGCCATTTGAGTGTGTTTTATTTTCTGCTCGCTTCTCTCTTTGCCAAGTTTTTACACAATTTTCTTTGCCGCGCTTCCCGCCTCCCTTTTTCATTTATTTGTGCTTGTGCGCTGCGCCATTTGCACAATTTGCAATACAAAGGGAAAAGCAAGTGCAGTGCGCGATTTCTTGTCGCCTCTCTGCTGCTTCATAAACTTTATTTTTATTCTCTCTTTTTATGTTCTTTAGAATTCTCCAAAGCGAAGAGGCGTGATTCGGTAAAACTTCCGCACAAGATTAAGTTCAATAAACCGCCATATGTGAGGGAAGAAGATGGGAAAATACAGTGAACGACCCTTAAGACTAAACACTAGTATATGCAATGAATAAAGTTATTTATTTAGTTAAATTGTAGATTTTAAAATGTCGTAAATGGAAAATAGTGAAGGAGGATGCCATTACCTCGATTTTATTCACATTAATTCCTGCATCAACTCAAAGAGTCAACAATTTTGTGAGATTTTGACTTAAAATAAAAACTATTATAGTTTCATAAAGAATTATTCATTCCAGCTGTATCGAACGTGACTTGCCATCAACTTCCTTGACTTTGTGTGGGAATTTAGCATTTCAATCGGTTTTTTACTGTTTTTTTATTCACCATTAAATGCAGGTCTGAATGCTTGAAAGACAGATAGCGGTGGCCAGAGAAAAAGAGAGTAAGAGGAGAGATGCAGAGGGAGTAGAGTAGAGTCTTAATCGCACAGAAAGCATCTCCACAAGTGAACTTTTCTTAGTTTAATGGAGAGATTTCTCCGCTCAACATCGGTTCAATGGACTTTTCCCATAAAGGCATTAACTTAAGGATTCTATTTCAAATACAAAAGCTATGACTTATAATATGAATGCTTATGATCACAGGTATTATTTAAATTGACTCGTAACCATTTTTAGAAAAGTACACAACGCGTTAAAATGAATTCCAATCACTTGACTACTATTCATTATACATTATCGTAGCAATTGACAACGAAAACAATTAAACAACTAATTAATGCTGAGTCACAAATAAACATTTTGTGAATTTGCATTTAGGCAACACGGCTGCGCAGTCGCGTGCGACGCTTTCAATGTCAAGTTGCTACACTACACAGAAACCTCAATAGTGTGAAATATTATTTAAATGTATTTTTCGAAAGCTTTCCAAGTTGGGTGTCAAAATTTATATAGATAACAAAATTAAGTGCGCGGATGCATTCCGAATTTTGACTGTGGCATACGGAGAAGCTACCTTTGACCGAAGCAACGTTTATCGGTGGTACAAAATGTTCTCAAAAGGCCGAGAAGATTGGCCTTTTGGCCAAAAATTGGCTTTTGCACCACGATAATGCCCCTGCTCACACACGGTTGCTTGTGCGCGACTTTTTGGCCAAAAACAACACACTAATGATGCTGCAGCCCCCGTATTTTTCCAGATCTGGCCCCCTGTGACTTTTTCTTGTTCCCTAAACTGAAGAGGCCCATGAAAGGACGACGTTACGCTACGCTTGACGAGTTAAAGACGACTTCGAAGATTGGAAAAACCGTTGGCACAAGTGTATAACATCTCATGAGGATTACTTTGAAGGGGACAAAATAGATATTCATGAATAAATGAATAATTTTTGAAAAAATACAAAATTCGCAATACTTTTCGAACACACCTCGTATATCGCTTGCACTGACACTCGGAGTCGCCTCAGATGATCTTAACCAGGAAGACGCTGTTTCGAGTTCCTGTTTTTAATTAGTTTTAATATAGTTTTAATAGACCAAAAGATTGATGGTACCAATAGATATCTTCAACTGAATCAATCAAGGATCTTGTAATTAAAAAGTATACAATTTTTTAAGCATAATATTTCAATACAAAAAAAAGAAGTTGGCAAAGGAATTCTCACTTTCTTTTTTAAGTATTTAATTTAATTATTTAACTAATTTTTTAATTGTTTCTGCGGCCCTGAGGCTTTGAACTATTCACACATTTGCAAATCAACAATTGTACCAGAGAGATTTTTCCAAACCCCTTCCTTCTCGCATTTCTTGCGCAGTTTTCTGTCGTTTTTTCTTCAACTGATGATAAGGTGTGGAGGAACTTGTTCAATTGTTTTGTACATATCTCGTTTTTCAGTTGTGTCTTACAACTTTCTTTCTTTGCAGCACAAGTTCAAGGCGAAAGGCGGGTAAACTTGACAAGCTTAAAGCTGCGTCTTATCTTCTTATTTGGACGAACACGTTTGATCTGCCTTTGGAGATACGAGAGAAATAAGTTAATTCACACCCCGAGAAATACGAAATACGGAACAATGCGTGGGAAGTGTTTTCTGAAGCGAAGAGAGCATAATTAAAACCTAGGCATATAGTCAACTCTCATAAAAGATCCTCAAATGCGATAAAACAGCAACAAAGACTATAGAGAAAAGCCTGAGAACCCGAAGCAGCCAAAACAAAACAACGAAAAACCTGTATATGGTTGAGGAATGTCAGAGAACTTTGGAGATGCTGACACGATGATGTAACAAGCCCTGCTCATTCAGTCGGGAATTATGTATGTGAAGTTGTGCGCGAGTATCGAAATGTACGAAATTTCAATTGCCAAAGAGCGGGCTCAGGTTACAGTGTTGGTTTCCATTTTGTTTACTTAATTCGGTAACAATACAAGATATAGTGAAATACGAAGTAAACTTACATACAACAATCCCTCAAGATCAAAATGTCCCTTTTTACAGATTTAATACTTACAAAATCAACTACTACTACTACTTCAGACCAGCTTTAATCAAAGTCCAAAGTCCCCATTAATCTGGCATTAAGCATGTTTTCATCAAAATGAACTTTTATTTAGTAAATCACATTATATGGACCCCTTCCGTTGCAAACACAGCAACAATAGTAAATTAAGTGGACATCAACCCAGCATTAAGCCGCCATCATCAGTAAAAGAATGAAACAAACTTGTATGCGGATATAATAGAGAAGAACGAGCACATTTCTCCAATTCGTCTCTCTCCCTTGACGAACTCCCATTAGGAGTGAAATTAGAGCAAATCACAGCTTGATGGCTATAAATTGGGCTAAGTTGCCAAGTTGCGCTATCTTCTGCCTGCGGGCCAACTTAGCGAATGAACAAAAGATGAGAAAACGTCGCGACGTACGAAAAAATTATAAAAACTGTGTCACTGCAGTCGTGAAGATCATGAGTCAGTATTCCATTTTACTCTTCCATATTTTCTCTTCTACCTTAATCTATTCCCACCTGCCGGCGAATTTTAAGAAGCGAATAAGAAAGACAAGAAATTGTATTAGAAAAAGGTCAGACGAAACAGAAGATAAGTTCCAAAACTACCTAGTTTTCAAGTTAATTTGCGGAAACATTATCTTTTCTATACAACTTGATTAAAAGTTGCATTTTCCTTATTGTGGAAATGCTAACAGAATATTTAAGGGATTTTAGTTCAAACAAATTTCTTCTTGAAACATTAAAAATAATAAATAATGTTCAATAGAGACTTTATGGTATTGACTGCAATAATAAACAAGGGGAAATGAGTCTTAATGTGTTATTTGTATTTGGTGGGGAAATTTACAAAAGCACAGTTGATTATATCGCCTTTTTTGTATTTTCTATCAATAAGTCAACCGTTCGATCGTTGCAATCAGAACGCTTAACTTTGCATAATTCTCCATTTTCTGTTTATTACGGAAAGCTTTCGACGCCCCTTGGTAACCAAACAAACAAAACAATAATAATTGGCAAATGTCGGGGAAAAGGCATAGAAATATGGTGTGTGTCACACACACGCAAAACAAGCCAATTGTTTGAGGAGTTTTACGCCAACGGAATGAGTCAGATAATATATTAAATTAACACAAGAACAATGCAAATTGAACTTGAACTTGGGGAAAGAGGAGGTAAGCCTTAATTAAAAACTGTAAAGCATGAATTCAAACAATTTTTCATCTCAAACTATTTTTCTGTGTCACGTTCGGACTTTTTGTTCGTTTTTTTTTTTCAATTTGCAGCGAAAACCGTAATGAAAAAAGATGAACTCGCGCATCCAGTTACGGTTAAAGTTGGCTGGAATCATCATCAAGATCTCATGATGATCTAACGCTTATGTCAAAGTCGGATGGCGATTAGCAACAGAATCTAAAAATTGGCACGTTCGTAGAACTGCGACAGAGAGACGAAAAAAAAAAACGGGTCACAAAGCTCTTCAAAAGAAATGTGATACAATCTCATAAACAAATTTAAAACAAAAAAAAATAATTCCATAAAACAACTTTTCAAAAAAAAAAAAATAATAATAAATAACATTTTTTAGAATGCACATATGTACGTGAATTTTAGTATGAAATTTACAGACATACGACACAAATATCTTAAAGGTGCTTTATATTTTAATTTAAGTGACACATTTTTTCACATTCCGGTAGAATGTACACATTCTACTGCCCATGAACTCCCATAAGAAAAATTTCCAAAAACATTGTCAACCGCCCGAAATATTTAGTATAAAATACGGTAAAAAATACCTAGCTTATTAATATTTTGTGTTGCAAAAGGGTATTGTTAAATTACTATTTTATAAATACCGTTGCTAAGACTCAATTCATTTTGTTTTATATTTGTTTTAATATTTTTTTTTTAACGAAAACAAACCCCAAAATAATAAATGTGGTATTTCTACTCAGAAAAATACCGCAGAATACGGCAAATCGTATTAGAGCGGAGTTACGAATGCGAAGACGAACTGTTGGCAAAGGGGGAATTGGGATTGAAAAGGGAGATGGGGGAGTGCGTGTGTGCGTATGCGTATGAGTCAACGCGCAAAATGCGGGCAGCGACGTCGACGTCGACTGCACCTTGCACACCCCACACAAAGAGAGCGATAAAGATAAATAGGGAGGAATGTAAAGAACGAGAGAGGGAGGGGTAGAGAGAATAAGGTCAAGCGGGGTGCGGCGAAAAACATATATTTCCGCTGATAGCCGTTGATAAAAGGCTCTCAGCGCCTCTCTTTCTCCTTCTCTCCCTCCCTTCTTCTTTCTGTCTGCGTCTGGCTCCTCGTTTCTTTATTTTGCTGAATGAACAATTAGCCTGATTTTTATTTAGTTTTGATTTAAATACTTAACAAGGCAAGCTACAGAAAAAAAACTAAACAAAACACAAAAAGAAAGAGAAATTTCACTTTTGCCATGCACATTCCGTTATACATTTTGGGCTTGGTTTTTTTTTCGCCTTTTGCTTCACACACACAAATGAACACACACATACAAAGGCTGGCGCACTTTCTTTGACGACGACTGCGACGCCGGCAGCGGCGCCTTTTGGCGGCTTTTAGTTTTTGTTTATTAAACAAAACGAAGAAAACAGAGATCCCCATAGGAAAAACCAAGAAAATTCCATATTCCCATCAATTACTTGTGTTATATGTATGTTTGTGCACTGCAAAAAAATTAGGAATATGCGTAATCACTCTTTTTTGTTGTAAATGCTTCTTCTCTTTTGGCGTACTTCGGTTTTTTTGCGTGTCCGCTTTGGCTTGCTGCTTCCGATTTATTCCGTGTTTTGTTTTCCTTCCCTGGTCAAATGTTGCACTTTATGCACTTAACAAAAAAGCCACGCGCGAGCTACACAACGGTACTAAATGTTTGGGGGAAAAGTTTTGACTAATTCTCTTTTCTCGATTTTTCGCCGCCGCAACTAATAAACGACGAGGACAGTGTTGCCAGATGAAAATTTAGCTTTCCCCCTAAAAAATCTCAAGGAGTCGATATTTCCCCCTAAAAAATCCCCCTTAAATTGGGAGAGCAAGAGCGCTGAGAACAGCTCTGAACAAAAACGTAACGATCGGCAAAACGTGAAGATTTACGACGTAAGTGAACAAAAACGTGAAGATTTACGACGTAAGGTACTATCGACGAGGAAGCGAAAATAGAGCTGGCAAAACTTCGATGGTACTATCAATAGTATCGATAGTTCGGATTCAGCTGGCACCATCGACGGCTTAAGAACTATCACGATATTATTGCCTGCCATACTGAACACAAGTCTTGTTTAAAACTTTTTCTGTTATGTTATTATATCTTACATTTGAAGACAAGCCACTGAAATAATTGAATTAAAAATCAACATACTTCCCGTCAAATTTCGAATATTAATACAGTTCAATGTTTTATGAAAAATCAGTGTGACCAGGGTAATAAGGCTGCAAAAAAATTGATGATACTATCGGCACGTACAGCCTGAGCCGATTACGAAATGGTGACACTGGATATATCACATAAAAAAGGGTAATAACATTGTTGGTGAACAAATTTGCTAAGAATTCCCAGTGTGAAAAGCCGTTTTCGATCAATTTATCGAGTACTTTAAAGCAGTTTGGCAGAGATATCGATATTTTCAAGCAGTTTTTGCACTATGTGCCTGGTAAAAGGTTGAAAACTTGACTAAGCTGTCAACTCAGATTCGAACCTGTGCTGTTATGCGCACTTTGGGTTGCGACAGCACCGGCAAGGTGGCGCCACCGCGATTTTGGCGAACACCAGCTGAGCGCATTTTTTAGCACATTTCTGCATGTGTGCGCGCGTGCTGACAAGCTTGTGTGTGTGTGCAAGCTATACGAGTGTTTGTGTGTTGGCTTCGCTGTGGCTAAAAGTGAATTTTTTTACTGTGACAAAATACAAGAAAAATGCGGAAATACGGCATTGAAAAACCGAAGTAAACACAATTACGGATTATGGAAATAGGCCCTTAACCTTTGAGTGCCCGCTACGGCTGTGAAAATACCGGAAAACGCCTCCAAACTCGCAGAATTGCAAGTCCAAAAAAAAAAAAACTTAACCTAGCAGCGTTTTTGCAAAAAAAAAGATAGAAAAAAAGCGAAGTCGGCGAGTGCGAGCGAGACAGCGGTACTCGAGTGAAAAGCCCCTGTGAGTGTGTGCACGTGTGTGTGTGGGTGCTTTTATTGTATTGTTATTATTGTTGTAGTAATCGCTTTTCTTGAAATATTTTTTTTTTTTGCTCAACCGGCGATTGCCGCTCTCATTCGCATGCACAAGCAATACGACAAAAAAATAAAAGAAATAAATGCAAGGCAAAGAAAGAAGAAAAAGCAAAGGTAAAATCAAAAGCAAAGTAAAATGCTAATAAATACCGGTGCAAAGACAAAAAAAAAAACGCTACGAATTGGACGTACGATCTTGTCTGTGTGTGTGTATATTATATACATATGCATATATAACTGCGAGTGTGCTTGTGTGTGAGGGGCGCCTAGAGGCGTGGCTTTATAAATATATTTATTACATATGTACATTACAAACACACGTACCTACATATGTACATCCAGTTAGTACTTCCAACTCGGTGGTTTCTTCTTCATTTTTATCAAGTCTCCTCTTTGATTGGCATTTTCTTCTCGTTTACAAGCGAACCTACGAACAAAAAAAATCGCACTCCAATTGAATTCGGAGATGACGATCTCAAAAGCGCAACAGCAGCCGCAGCGGCAAAAAAATAAAGATGGAAGCGAAAAAACTTATTGGGAACTCCAACTTGGAAGAGGGCCAATCCCGAGGACGATCTTTGTTGTTTTCAAATTGAATTCCAGAATATGTTTGTTTATTTCTATTAAAACGCATATTATTCTAAAATAACGTGATGTACATACACATGTATGTATGTATATACATATGTTTATATGTATATTTCTTAGATTGTCTAATTGTTTTGCTTGCAAGAATAGATTAACTCTTATGCGGTCTAATTGGAGTTTTTTATACCCTTGCAGAGGGTATTATAATTTTGCCATGATATTTGCAACGCAGTGAAGGCGGCATCTCCGACACCATAAAGTATATATATTCTTGATCAGCATAACCAGCCGAGTCGATCTAGCCATGTCCGTCTGTCTGTCTTGTCCGTCTGTCTGTCCGTCTGTCGGTTTCTACGCCAACTACTCTCTTAGTTTTTGAGCTATCGGGCTGAAATTTTCAGCGAAGTCTTATTTCTTCAGCACGCAGTATATATGTCGGAACGGCCGACATCG
Organism: Drosophila auraria; assembly: GCA_008042615.1. Classification (NCBI taxonomy): domain Eukaryota; kingdom Metazoa; phylum Arthropoda; class Insecta; order Diptera; family Drosophilidae; genus Drosophila; species Drosophila auraria. The sequence continues at coordinate 12,856 of VNJW01010526.1, read as the reverse complement.
GACCACTATATCCTATAGCTGCCATAGGAATAATGGCGAAATTAATGTAAACAAAATTTTAACTTCTTTGTTTTTCAACGTATATCAATCAATTTCAAGATATTGAAGTTTTTTACGGTTATAGAATTACGGTTTTAATTTCATTAAGATCGGACAACTGTATCATATAGCTGCCATAGAAACGATCGGTCGATTTATATGAAAATGTAAAATTCTACATGTAAAATGTAAAATTTACAAAATTTACATAATTGGATCGATTTTCAATGATGCAATTGCAGACTGCAAGGGTATACAAACTTCGGTTTACCGAAGTTAGCTTTCTTTCTTGTTTATTTTTTATTTTTAAAGTCGAATTAATAAATTTTGATGTAGCTTAATAAATTTATTCAAATAATTTTTAAAATAATATAGCTAAAATCTGGTTTTTTTTTTATTGTTTATATAAATAATCAATGTATCAAATTTGCAAGTTAATTTTTAAGTAGAACAGCTTTTTTCCGTTCTGGTTCCTTCCCTTATTTTACATTATTGAATGAAATAAAAGGAATTGATAATTTCAATCCAAACAAATTTATATTATTAAGCTTTGCTCTGTAAAAGCTGTCACGTCATTGCTCGCAGTGTAGAATTAAAAACTGAACTGAAGAGAGATCTTAAGAGAATCAAGCGCAAGCTTCGAACGCTATCTGTGTTTCAAGAGAACCCGAGTTCTCTACGTGGCCATCTCTGTTTTAGACTCTATGAGGAGTTCCGCTGCCAAATATATTTATTTTTATGCGCTATAGAATACTTAAGCAAAATCTAAAAATATGAATCTGTGATATTAATTCGAGTTATATCGTTAGGAACTGATTGTTATTTTTTGCATTTTAATTTAACAAAGTTGTCATTAACTTAATACCATTCCCTCAAAATTAGCAAAAATCTTAAAAGTTCTTTTTTTCTTTTTATGGCGATTTTTAATTGCTGCACGATTTGATAATAGCTGTGTGGTTTTATTTTTGGTCATTTTTTGTTTGCGCTATAAAAATAAACCAAATTTTTGATTAGGAAATGCCTTTCGATAAGACTTTATTAGCCGTACAGTGCGTATACAAGAAAATAATATATAAAGAAGTACTAATGTACGAAAACCATTTGAAGAATTTTATATTCTTATGTATTTTTTCAGATGAATTTCCCATTTAATTGCCATGGCTCTGACAAATCTTGTCGCATTTGTTGCCGACAAGTGCTATCAATCTCAAAATCACAATAAAAATGTTGAATAAGTAAAAAAAAATAAACAAAACAACTTAAAAAACGTTTTCAAAGACCAGACCAAGTCGCAGAAAAAAAAAAAAACTGAGAAATCTCAATTTAATAAAACAATCGGAGAAAAATTTATCGCAATGGATCAATTTCAAACGTCGCTTAACCCGCGAAAACAGGAGCTTTTGGAGGCTCGTTTTATTGGAGTAAGGGTAAGTGCATAATGTTATTATAATATTACTATTATGGAATAATTATTACATTTAAACCAATGTTGTAACATCATTTTTTTTTTATTTTTAATGAGAATTTTAAATTAAATTAAAAATTTGGTTTTGTAAAAAAGTTTAATTAAAATATAGGTCAAGTTGGTAAGACTAAATATCGTTTGAAGCTGGGTAGCTTCCATTTTATGTGAAACTAGTATTTCTTCTCTGTGTATGGCCTACGAAGATCGAAACGATTGACGGGGTGAATGGAGGAACTGCGGGCTACCGAAGGGTTAATAGCGAACGGTTATTGCACTTTGGAACTTTCATCGCAGCCATTGCGCTGCGGCAGAGAAGTCGCACAGTGGGTCGCTTTCTCAAAACAGGCTAAAAAAAAAAAAGAGGAGCCAAAGAGAAGTTTAACGGCAAATGCTCAGACGAGCAAGGCAATATTTTGTTGGTTACCGACAAATCCGATACTGTTATCAAATTTACTTTCGAGTGAAAACCGGAACATGCTTAAATATTTTGTATTATTTAGCAAGATGCTGCAGGTGCTTTTACGTAGTTCTTCCCCTGGTTGTAAAATAAAAGGAAACACTTACGTTATTTAACAAAATTTCAAAATTTCCGGGTTCAAAACGGGCCTTAAGAGTGTTAAAAAATTTTATTAAAAGATAAAATATGTATTTTTTTCTATTTGGAAAAGAAAGTATAAAATTTGAACAAACTTTTAACCGTGAGCCTACCTAAGATTCCTGCATATGGGCATTTTCAGGCACATACGACAAGTTACAAAATTAATGACAAAGTTGCTAATCATTAATTTTGTAAAATTTAAATATATTTTCATTAAAGCATCCCATTGTGCACATTTCAGCGCTGTTGTGCGGTGTCCAATGGCGGCCTTGCATTGACAGGGAGTCCAGGTTCAAAACGGGCCCTAAGAGTGTTAATAAATTACATTAAAAGATAAAATATGTATTTTTCTTGTATTATTTGGAAAAGGAAGCATAAGATTTGAACAAAATTTTAACCGTGAGCTTACCAAAGATTCCTGCATATATGCATATTCAGGATGGTGAACGGCACATTCATACGGCATAAAGTGGAAAAAAATAATTGCAATAATTCTATTTGTATTCCAAAAAACTCGCGTTGGGACTTGGCGTTCCGCAATTTTTGTAGAAAACAGCATCGCGAACGATACAAAAAATTTAAGTCTTGTTTGACTTCAGCTTAAAAATTGAGAAAGTCTGGGAAATGTGGCCAATTATTTTCAACGAACAAATTTTTTAAACCACAATAAAGTAACGTAATTTTTTATTTATCGAAGTTATTTTTATATATTTGTAACGATTTTCACATGAAATACATAATATGTAACCATTTCAAGTTTCTTTATAAATATACTCAACAAAATATACAATGATATTGAACTTTTAGTTTTCGGTCCAGGTTGACCATTTGGTATGCAAGTCTCCTGCATTTAGACGCATTTCTCAGAGACTTTCGAGTATTTCTTTCAGTGTAAGTCTTAATTGCACCACCACCACAAACGCACTGCTCTCCTCTCAACGCTGATTTTGTCATCAACATCTCGTAACACACACAATACAGTGAATACATAAATGCACAGAACTCGCAGTACATAAAAGTACATAAAGATTGAGTTCGTCCACATGCCTACTTGCACCACCCACCTGGAATGCCTATAGTACATTCCCGTCCATTCTTCGTCCTCCTCCTTTCGCCGCCCGCCGCCCGCCGCCCACCGGCCACCTCTTTGCGCCTCCTCTTCTCTTCCGGCGTTCACAGTGCGCTCTCGCTTCAGTGTACACTGGTGCATATTAAACTGCATATTCCCAATAACCTAAACTGAAGATTCTGAAAATTCTCCATGTAGAGTTAAGATGCTTAGTTCTCAGTCGAATTCTTTGGCATTGACCTATTATGCGAGTCAACCGGACCTCTGCCAGCACACGCACAACATGTAGGGGAGACTTCCCGGTTATGGACATAATTTTTGGTTAATTGCATATTATACAAACATGTATGTACCAATTTATAGCTGGATGTATTAGCTAACTATCAGCAAACTAAACTAAACTAAATTGATTTCTTCATTTAGAAAAATGTTATCAAGAATTTAGTGAAGTACCCTTATTTCGAGAAAAAAAATATAGGCCCCTGGAAAATACGCGCACAATTCCAAAATATGAGAGAAATTCTCTACAAATAACTAGAAATTGAAATTCTCTAGCTAAAAATGGCTAAAAGGTCATGATCCATCGCAAATATCTATATCAGTTCTGACATTTACATTAGTATTTGTTATTATTTTGTTCTAAATTACCATAAACAATAATATGCAGTTTATAAGTTTTTTAAAAAAAAGGAGTGTGTTCACAACCGGCCTTAGGGGCTGTCCATATATTACGTAATCACCAGTGTGACCGTTTATGGTATTTTTTACAATGTAAAAAACGCTCTCGCTGTCCATAAACGCATTATTTTGTTTAAAATGTAACTTTATTTATATATACTGATAAATTAATTACTACTGATAAATTAATTAAAATTGTGAACAAAATAGTTCGTTTATGGACACGCGAGATCGTTTTTTACATTGTAAAAAATACCATAAACGGTCACACTGGTGATTACGTTATATATGGACAGCCCCTAAACAGAAAAATTTTGCAAAAAACAAAAAATGTGCATATATTTTGGTAAAAACCAAAAGCAATTCACAAACTACAATAGCCACACTACAAGGAAACACTACAATTTTTGGAAACAATTGATATACATTTTTTCGATGTTGAAAAATATTGAAATTTACTTTTAGGCTTTTTATCTCAATTTTTTTCACAACCGGTCCCACAGGTCCCATTAACCGTAGGTACTACAATCAATTGACCAAACTTATAATACCAAAGGTATACAACAAACTTATAGCTGACCATGACTGCTGATTTCGGGCGCGCACTGTAACCATTTTTTTGGGTGGGTGGCTCGATTCTCTTCGGATTTGCCACGTCCTCCTCTTCCCTGTGTGTGTGCCTGCGTGTGTAATGGAATGAAAGTACAAATAAAAGAACAGCTGATAAGCAACGACGTCAGCGACAGAAGAATTTCGGGGAGCAAAGAGAGAGAGGAGCAAACGAAATGGTAATTGAGCGACGATAGCAAAATTTCGCCCACCAATATAAAAGGTGCGCCAAGTAAACATTTATTTTCACTCCGAAAAGAAACCCAGATTTGTATATGACAAAAAAAAAATCTAATTGTAAGAACAGCGCGTAAAAAAATGCAAAATTATTTAAAAAAAAGAAAAGAAACATTTCTTCGAAAGTCAAAATAAATACAGAATAACTAATGGAGATTAACCGACTCAAGTTCAAAAATTTAATGCAGACTGAAACCAAATATTTAAACTCGAAAACCAAGATTTTTAACAATTAATAAGCAAAATATTTGATAAATTTTCTTAAAAATATTCCTTCACGTTTGATGTTACTGACCATAAACAGTTTAAGTATTTTTTTTATGGTTTAACTGGTATTAATTTTTTAATATTTCGGACCCCATCTGAACCTTGAATTGTCAATGTATTCTAAGTTAGCAAATTAAGCGGAAACATTAAAGTGGAAACAACATAGCCAGACCTGCACAATTCGCAATTTATATTTGCCCTGGTAGAATCTTAATAATTATTTTAATTATAATTTTTTCAATACCAAAAAAGATTAAACAATATATCATAATATTATATACAAAAAAATTAACTTAAATACGAAATATATAATTATTCTCTGGATTTAATAGTAAAAAAAAAATATAATATTTTTATATACTTATATTTATATCCTTGCAGTGTATATATAATTTATACCAGAAGTTTGCAACGCAGTGAAGGAAGCATCTCCGACACATAAAGTGTATATATATTCAGCTTCGCAAGCCGAGTAGATCAAGCCATCCATGTCCGTGTTGTCCCTCAATTTTGTGTTGAAACTTTTAGCCGATTTTTAAAGATAACGGATTAAAACACAATATCCGATCCGTTATTTTAAATATAGCAAACAATTTCAAATTTATAACATTTATCTGCAAGGTTATTTATCAGGGATCGCAAATAACAGTTATGAGATAAATACAAATTGGACCCAAAAAAATTAACTGCGACGATAGGAAAATTATGTATACCTTATTTTTGGAAGGACTTTGCAGAAATAGGATACATTTTTATTTGCAATTTTTTTTTTTTATCTCTTTTAACTGTTACTTTTGATTTTTAACAAAAAAGTTAAAAATAATTCTTATTTTTAATCATAACTCTTATTTGTAAAGGTATTGAGAAATAGATTGAAAATGTATTTCGATCTTTCAAATATATTTCGATCTTATAAATATATTTTGATATTTGAAAAGTCGAAATAAATTTTCAATCTATTTCTCAATACCTTTCGTTTGATGTATGTATTATAATGTACCATATGACATTTACATACATATATCAACGAAAGGTATTAAGACGTAGATTAAAAATATTCGGTCTTTCAAATATACCGCCCTGTTCAAAAGTTATAGCAATTCCTATTTTATTTTTAATTTTTAAAATAAAAAATTGATAATTAAACGTTATTTTTAATTTTGCAAAATTTTTATTGGCAATTTTTATTTTTAAAAACTACAAATAAGAGTTATGATTTAACTTTTATAGTAAAATAGAAATTATTTTTAAATTTTTTATTTAAAATTAAAAATAATAGTTGATAGTTAAAAATTACTCTTATTTTACTATTTTAAAAATTATAACGGTTACCACCCCTGGTATTTATACTTGCCAAAGTTTGCTTCCTTTCTTGTTTTGAAATACTTTTATTTTCTCCCAGTGCCTGTCACTCTTTCATAAATGTTATTAGCATTTCGCTGTTAGTATCAGGCGGGCTCTCTTCTTCGCTCTGTTAACTCTAGGTGGCTGCGATTTCTGGGCGCCTCATACAAGCATTTAAAAATTGTTTCACTCAATTGGCACGCAATCTAATGCGAACTGCTGGCCAAATATAGGTCCAGTTCCCACATCCACAGGTCTCGAACACCCGGGTTTCTTCGATGCCCAGTCATAAATCCCACCGATTCCGCTGGGATGTACCTACATAGCATCGCTCTGCACTTATTACACATCTCGCATGTGGCGTAACATTTAATTGGCCTCCTGTCAACAGCGACGTCGCTTTTGCGTCGGCAGCGGATAACAGCGGGTAAACAGGGAGCGAAAAGCTAAAAAAATGAGACAATAACAGCAACAGCAGCCGGCGAGTGCTTCCGCATGTTATCAACAGTGACGTTTCGCCGTCGCTCTCTTTTCATTGCTCTCGCTCTCTCTCTCCCTGACTTGTTTTCTCCCTCCCTCCCGCGATATGTTAATGTGGTCGTAGGTCGGCCGCCAATATTTGCTCTGTCGAGCACCGTTGCTCTGGAATGTTAAGTTCGCATTTTTTTTAACGTTCAATTATTCGGAACAAAAAGAGCAGCCTTAATAAATAAAGAGGTGGCTTAAAAATTATTTGCTTACGTAAATATTGTATATGACTAAAAATATGTTCCTAATTAAAAAAAATAAAAAATAAATATCTAAATAAGAAATGAATTAAAAAATTAAAATTAATGGAAATAATAAAATTATGAATAATTACAAATATTGTTACAAAATGTTGCAGTTGATGCTACAAAAATGTATTTCAATAAATTGTTTTCACTTTCAAACTGAAGTTAGGCACGCTGATCAGCTTTGCATACTGATGAGGAAGTGGTGACTCCCTTGTGAAACAGCTGTGCATTTTTTTTTTACCCGGTTCCCATAGGGTACAAGGGTATTATAATTTCGTGCAAACCGAGAGTGTATGTAACAGGCAGAAGGAGTCATCTTCGACCCCATAAAATATTTAATATTGTACGAACTAGAGCCACCAAATTTGTTTGTTTGTTTTTAAATTTTGCCACACCCACTTCCGCTCTCGAAAATCATGATTATCAGTTTAAAGTGAATAGATATGCAATAATTATTATTAATTGCCCAACATTTCTAGCAACATTTCTCTTTTTTGGGTGTTGCTCTTTGTTGGGTGTTCCTAGCAACATTTGTCTTCATTTGTCAACATTTTCTTTTTTCCAAATCCACGCGTCTTTTAATTTCACTCACAATGCTTTGGGTACCGAATATCTCACAGTCGGTCAAAGGGATTTGTCACTTAGATTAATACACATAGCTTTGAGTACCGGTTATCTCACAGTCACAGCTTACTTACCTGTTAACAATCGCGCTGAGTCCCGATCGTGCATCCGTTTATGGTTGGATTTTTTAAAACTATAGCGCCAATCGACTTAAAAAAAAAGAACAATATTCAAAACTATTGTAGAAATTTCAATTTATTAGCTTTTTTATACCATTCGTATAATTTGTGTAGGCGACAGTGGGCGTTGCAGACTTTTAATAGCAACTTATCTGCGTACAACCAGCTCCAGTTGTAAAAATGCCCCTACCCTAATTTAATCTGCACTTTTTGGATCAAATATCCCACTGTACACACTCAATATGTCTCTCTCTCTCCTTTTGGCTTTTTGTTTGTGGTTAATCGGTGTATTTTAGCTAGTACTCAGCGTTAATGCGCTTTTTATTAACATTTATAATGGGAGTTAGTCTTAAACAAATTTATTGTCAGTTAACCTTATTGTATATGATGGACAGTTGAAGATTATTTAAAAACAAACAAATCAAATATGTAACTTATCCAAATAATTATATAATAAGTTAGAAACGAAAAATGTAACACATTTCAGGTGCTTAGGTCTTTTCCATAAAATCAACCTTTGTTGGTCTACAACAATTCTTTACCTAGACAAAAAGTGTTTACACAATTTGAGCGATGGTGTCACCTATGGATATTTTGTAAATAAAGGAATTCCAGCTATTCTATAGCAGATTTTTACATTAATATTAGTTCAATGTACACAAATGAAATTATTATCAATTTGACACTACTAGACATCGAACTGAAACTATTGGGTTGCAAATTCCCTTTAAAAAATGTTTATCAATGCGTAATGATAAATTTGAAACTACAACAAGAATGAAAGCTACAGTCAAGTGTGCCCAGACCTATGTGGAGCAACCGGGCAGCTTTCCAAAAGTCTCCAAAACGATTACTCCGATCGGGTTTAAGACCATCGAGTTTAAATATCGTCGAAACTAAAAAAAGCATTCAAAAGTTTGAATTTTTCAAACGTATTCCATGCATATTTTTTTTCGTATTGCCGCATACAAGACTATAGCTTTGCTATACTTTTTTTTAATGATTTGTGGGCTTTGTAGTGAGGTGGTCAAATTTTGGAACAAATTTGATCCAACATTAAATTTGGAACTATGTACATAGGTGTACAATTTTTCATTTCCAATATAGTCGAAAAATCTGAACCTAATTTTGTTTATAAGAACAAGCTTTGACCATTTTATCGCAATTGTAGCTACTGTTCTGAATGCCTTCAATGCTAAGTTTTAGGATCCGCTACTTAAACTGTCAAATTTTTTTCAAATTTGATAAGTTTGTTAATATACATTTATTTATTTATTTGTTATCGTAGTTTTTGATATAGATTATTTTTTATTTCTTTGGTTTATTTTCTTGGTTTTAACTTTTCAATGTGCTTAATTTCGTTTTCCAAATTGTAGTGTGACCGCAGTCTTTGTTTTTACTTAATCCTAATTTTCTTAATGTCTTAATTTATGTCAAATTGACACAGCGGAATTGGAACATAAATGCGGAAATTCATATTTACATAATGCTACTTTTACAAAATGCTAAAAAGGCTACACTATGCCATAGCTAGTACTTAGTTAATGCTTACATATTGTTAATTTGTTAATTTATTTATTGGTCTTTTTATTTAAAATTGGTATGAATAGTAAAACCTTTTTTTTTCACATAAATATTATAAAGAATGGGAATTAGTTTATTAATCAAGTGATACTTTTTAAACTTTACTTTTAACAAACAATATTTTTTAATATTTCGTAGAAACAATGACAACAAATGAATTTTGATATTTATTAAAATGAAATCCTTAACCTTGACTGGCAAGTATTGTCGAGTACAACTCCCCTGTAAAATGTTTAAGCAAAATTAATAATTATGCTCCAAATGACAACATTTAGGTGGCTTTTTTTTTTTTTATTTTTTAACACTGCAAATAAAGAAATTTAAAAAACAAAAGTTTACAAAATTCCACAATTTTGTATATGATTATAATAATAGTAAGCTTAGAAAATAACAACATTAAAGTAAAAAAAAAATCAAAATAAAATAGTTCCATGCCCCAGCATCCATTGAATGCTGCTGCCACCGTCAACTTTGCAGTTGCCGCCGACGCCGCCGCAGTCGGCGTAGACAGCGCTGGCAGCAGCAGACGAAGCTGCGTTTTTGGCGACGTTCGCCGGCAGTTGTAAACGGTTCGTTGTTGGACTTCGTTGCTCGTTGTCGTCCTTGTTTTTGCCTCCAATATTTCGCCGCAACAACAACAACAACAACAATAGGTGGAGGAGGAGAAGGAGGAGGAGTAGTAGTAGGAGAAAAGGAGACATGGGAAAAGAATAACGACAACAGCCGCAGTAGCAGTAGCAGCAGCGGGAGCAGTAGCGACAGCAGTGCTCTGTCGGCGTCAGCAGAGGGCAGCCGAGAGAACTTGCTGAAAACGTGGAAGGAAAGCATAGAAAGAAATACATAAAAAATCCAGAAAAATTCACACAAAAAGAGAGAGGGGGAGGAGGAGGAGATATAGGCGAAAGAGTGGAGATAGAGCGAAGCCGGAAAATCGGTTTCCCAGCCAAGGTTTTTCCACACTTCAATGGCGTTTCAGTTTCCGTTGGCGTTGCACATTCGCGGTTTGCGTCGCTGTCGCCGCTGTTGTTGTCATCGTTATCGTTATCGTTATCGTTGCTCTCATTGTTGTTGTCATTGCCGCGGCTGAGAAGGAGAAGGAGACTGAAGGAGAAAAAGAGAGAGCGCTCGAAAGACAGAGGAACAGATGTGCAACCAAAATGCATTTGGCTTTCCACTTTTTTGTGCGAATTTTTTTGCAGTGTAGTGTTTAAAGTGTGTGAAATATAGAATAAACCAGCAAAAATAACTTTCTCATTATAAACAGAAAAAAATTAGCCAAACAGCGCTCAGAAAATTAAATAAAAGAAACGCCAAATAAAAATCAAACCAAATATAGAAAGACACAAAAAACAAACAAAACATAAAAGCAAAAGCACAAAGGAAAACGAAAAGCAACGCCAGTGAAAGAGCGAAAGAAAGAGGAGAGAGCGACGACGACGAGAAAGAGAGAATCCATCGAGATGCCCGTGGTAAAACAGCGGAAAATGAGCCGCTTTAAGGTTAGTCCTAAAAACCAAATCGAGGGCCACTCTCCAAAGAAAAAAATCCAAAATAAAAATTACGGAAACCCTCCAAAAAGGGATAGGTACCTGGGTGGGTTATGAGGCTGAGAAAACGCCTAGGGAATAGCTGAGCATAAAGGAGGTGTGGCAGGTCAGGCAACTAAAATGATAAAAGGATGTCATGGACATGTGTGGAAAATACATACTTTACCTTTTTTTTTGTGCTTACAGAAGTCTCTGTGCGCTAAAAAGGTGTCCAAAAGTATGCAATGCTATTTTTAAGGTCCGAAAAGTGGTTGGTGACCCGCTTCACTCTTAAGGTGTAACATTTTGTAGCATACTTTTGGGCGCAGAATGAATTGATTTCATATCAACAGCCATTTCTGTGGCAACTGTGACAAAGCTTATTTTTAAATTAACTTATAAAAAAGTTAAATCTACAAAATCTGCACTGTTGTATAATCTTCGTAAAAATAGGGCAAATTTAACCTATATTAAAAAAACAAACCCATATTTGTAATGTTAATATTTAAAAAGGCTACAAAAAAATTAAAGCAAAACGCCTTCTGAATCAAAACGACATTTTTTCAAAACAAAACTTAATATTTAATTTTTTTAATAGCTTATTAGGATTTTTAAAAGTATGTTCTCACCAATATATTTATAATTAAAAAACTTAAAGGAATAGGCATGAAATTCAACTTAATTTTGTAACTGAGTACTAACTATTGCATAGTGTAGCCTTTTTAGCGTATTGTAAAAGTAGCATTATGTAAATATGAATTTCCGCATTTATGTTCCAATTCCGCTGTGTCAATTTGAGATAAATTAAGATATTAAGAAGCTTGGGATAAAGTAAAAACAAAGACGACGGTCACACTACAATCTTGGAAAATAAAAAGCACATTGAACAAATTAAAACCCGAAAATAAATCAAATAAATATAGAAAAATCTATATATAAACTACGATAACAATTTAAACACGTTATTTATAATCAAAGTAAAAGTTTGGTTCACTGCAAAAAAAAAAAAACACAAAAACTGCTTTTATGCTAGAAGCTTAACAGAAAAAAAAACCTAATTTCATTTTTACCTCGCTTCCTTTTCTTCGCCTTCTTCTTCTTAGTTGGCCACTTATTTCTTGGACTTGCCAACAAAACAAAAAAAATCAAATACAACAGAAAAAAACTAGTAGTTGGAAAAAAAAACGGCGGAAAAAAATATTCGCAAGTTCAATGAACTTGCCATGAAAATTATACGCCGCCAGCTTACGACGACAGAAGAAAACACAGGAGGAGCAGATGAAGAAGGGAAGTAGGCGAAGATAGAGAGGCGTAGCGGCGGAGGAGAAGCAAGAAGGCAGAGAAAATAAAACTAGTCGCTGCATAGATTTTGCGACCTGACCTAAAATGCAAAAGGTTCTTTTTTTTCTCGTCTCAAATGACTGTTACTTAACAGTCGGACAACAGAAGCTGTAAAGACGAGAGAAAAGTGGAAAGGAAAAGAGATGGTGAAAGGGGGAAATTGAGAGGGAGCACAATATGGAAATAGAGTGAAACGAGTGAAGAAAATTAGGAGAAAAAAAAAAGAACAGCCAGCAACTATGCATACAGCTGCGGTCAAAATAATAGTAGTGCTCATTGGGGTTATCGAAATATCACGAAAAATCAGCTTTGTAAGCTTTAAAAAAAAATCATTTTAATTTTCATTGAAACTTAACTTATAATAGATGTTAATAATACATAACAGCTTAAGATTACCTATTTGATTTTTTAAAGAAAAATAAAAATGTCAATTTTTTCAAAAAATAAGTCAGTCAAAATAATAGTAGTGAAACTTTTCAAAAGATATCACAGCTTAGAAAAATTTTCTATAAATAATTAATTGATTTCATATTATAGAGTAATGTCTTAAGATTATATTAGTATTTAGTTGAATATCCTT
>VNJW01010525.1:0-51395 GCA_008042615.1 Drosophila auraria | reverse complement strand
TACATGTAGAATTTTACATTTTCATATAAATCGACCGATCCCTTCTATGGCACCTATATGATATAGTTGTTCGATCTTAATGAAATTAAAACCGTAATTCTAGAACTATAAAAAACGAATATATCTCGAAGTTTATAAAAATTCGTTGAAAAACAGAGAAATAAAAAATGTTTGTACATTAATTTCGCCATCATTCCTATGGCAGCTATAAGATATAGTGGTCGGATTTCGGCCGTTCCGACATATATACTGCGTGCTAAAGAAATAAGACTATGCTGAAAATTTCAGCCCGATAGCTCAAAAACTGAGAGACTAGTTCGCGTAGAAACCGACAGACGGACAGACAGACGGACAGACAGACGGACAGACAGACGGACAGACAGACAGACGGACATGGCCAGATCGACTTGGCTGGTGATGCTGATCAAGAATATATATACTTTATGGGGTCGGAGATGCCTCCTTCACTGCGTTGCAAATATCATGGCAAAATTATAATACCCTCTGCAAGGGTATAAAAATCTGTCGAATTCCCCATTCATAAAAGATGCAACAAAGCGCCAAATTTAATAATAAATCCTTCTAAAAGTCTATTGATTATAATATATTTACTTGCAAATAGGATGTATCTAAATTTAATATGAAAAGCTCTAATTTTAAAGTTAAAAATTCTTAGAACTTTAATAAACATGATTTTATGATAGAAATTCATTCATTTCAAGTAAAAGATATTCAAAATCCGTTGTTTAACGAATTAAATTTAATATTAAATTCAAAAACTCGCCTATTTCAGCACCAAAAAAATCTTTAACATTTTCTGCAAGTGTGCCGTTTGCAGGCTTTCCCTGCCCCCATTTCCCGCCTTACTTTGGCTATAATCGTGATGAAAGCTTACACACAAAAGTTGTTAAGCTGCGTGTGGCTCCTGGGGAGTTTGCATTGGCGGAGGCGGAGCACTCCTTGGACCCCGGATAGTGGATTTTAATGGCCTGGCTGGGAGGGAACAAGAGCTGAGACAGGAACAGGAACAGCAACAGGAACAAGGGCAATTACATTGACCGAGGGCCGGGCGACGAGAGTTGTGGCCAACTTGCGGTGGCAATCAAATCGGGCCGATAAGCAAGGCCCGACCTCCTCATTACTCATTAGTATGCATTGATAGTTGGCCGAGCGGGGGCAGCATCGAAAAGTAATTGAAAGGGATATAAAAATTAATTTACGAGCTTTGTAAGGCTACATTCCTGTAGATAAGTCCCAGAGCGGGGCCCTGAAGGGATGCCGGGTATCCTGAGACCTGAATTCGAGACTCACGAAATAATAATAAAGGTTCAAAGTATACAGAGTAGTTTGCCGAAGGTACTTAACTTGCTTACACTGGAATTTAATATCGTTTTTTTTTTAAATTAATTTATTATTAGTTCTTAAGCTTAAAAACAAAAATCGTAGAGAAAAAAAAAAAAATACCGTCATATCTTTGACTAAAAATAGCTATTCGACTTTAAAAAAGGCTAATTTAAACCACAAAATTACAGTATGACCGCACTGTTTGCCTTGTTGACATTCTGTGCATGTGCTGGCAGAGGTCGGACAGAGAAATTAGCTGACTCACAAGTCAAGGCCTTGGGCACCACTGACTTAAATCAATGACAAACCTTTTCTTTTACAAATAAGTAATGAATAGAAATTTCTTATACCTCCTCCACTCATTACTCTTATTTTTCTAGAGTCAAAAAAATATTTTTTCTAGCTGCTCCAGGCGACTTACAGCCATGTGACGCACCTGGCTGCTTGTTTACTAATGCCAAATCGGATCCAAATCAATGTGAAGCTCTTGAGCGAAACAATTGAAAACATTTTTCTTTTTTCTGCGACCAACTGAAGGGCTCTCTCTCCCTCTCTTTCTGCCCGGCTGTTGCCATCTCTCTCGCTGCAAACAAGCGACTGGGGCATCCTTGTCGTTGACAGGCCAACCATTTTGCGGGTGTCCATGTCACGGCAGCAGCAGCAGCAGCAGCAGCAGCGACAGCAACAGCTGAAAAATAAACGATTTCCAACTGGCACACACACCCGCAACCTACACACAACCTACACACATCCGCCAACTGCCAAGTGAAGACAAACACTTGAAAATGAAACCCCACTCGGCTGAAATTTTCCGTGTTTTTTTCGCCGCTTTCCCTCGCCTTTTTATACCTTTATTATACCCTAATAAGGGGTATTCCCCTATTTCAATAAATCCAAGTAAAAGTTGGGAGTTGAAAGAAGGAGCTGAGACCAGGATTTCTCAGACCTCTAAAGCTGCCTCAACTGACCTTCTCAATAAAATTGGTTAAAGTAGAAAGGGTATAGAGCTGTTAGCTTGCCAGAGGCCCACTTTCTTCCACATTTTTTGTGTTTTTGAAAAGATGCTCAAGTTTCCACAATGGCGAATGGCGAATGGCGTGATGATGATGATGGCGATGGCGATGGCGACACTGGCAGACGGAAACACGTGCAAGCCCATAAATACAGGGGATAGAACAGGGGACAGGTGAGGAGCAAAGGGCTAGAGGACAGGTGGCAAGGCAAGTTCGGGGGCCAGAGCATGTGGGTTTTCCAGTTTCTCGCTTTGCCAAATAAACGTGCGAAAAACGCGGCTGAAAACCAAAACAAAAAAACAAAATAGAAAAGTAAATAACAAGAAGAAAACTAGGCAGGTGGAAAAGACCAATATATATCCTAGGAGCAAGAGAAAGTGTCCTTCAAATGAGTACTGCAATAAAAGGGATTAATTGAAAAGCAAATGGGGGAAGTTAAGAAATATTTGTATTTATAATAATATTTACAGAATAATTAGTAAGGATTTAATTAGTTTAAGCGAAAGGGAATAAGGATACCTCTAAGGGCTTTTACAAAAAAATATCGGGGATGCCACAAAAATCACTAGAGTTTTGAAATCACCTCAAACGGTGTCTAAAAGTATGTAATAAAATGTTTGAGGTTTAAAGTTCAGTAAACATTTTCTTACTTTTAACGTTGACATATTTTGTAGCATACTTTTTGACATCTTTTTAAGTGTTTTCAAAACGCTAATGATTTTTGTCCGTATTCCCGTATTCCCTTGATTTTCCTACTAAAACCTCCCATCAAAAACAAGTACTTACTTTCAGTGTACCGACCTTATCCAGTTGGGGTTATGAAAACAGTTAGCTGGCTTGCTCGGTTGGTTGCATTCCAGCTGCTGTTATTTCAGGATCCTCCCATCCGGCACAGGAAAAATGCAGGGACGAAGCCGAGGGGGGAGTGTGTGTGGCGTTTTTCGAAAAGTGTGCCACAGATTGCAGCAACTCACGTGCATCCTGAGCAGCCTTACAGGCATGTCCTGCGAGTGTGGATAGTCGGGGGGATAGAGAGAGAAGGCGATGCTTGAGCCTCATATTTTGCACTTTGACGGCTGCCAAGCCAACACGAGCCGGGTAAGAACAGGTAAAAAATGAAAGAACACCGAGTGCCATAAGTAAAACCACAAAAAATGGGAGAAAAAGGAAAAAAGAAAAAAGAGAACAGGAATGATTTTTGTGGGCTTTAAATGAAATTTGTTTGCTTGCCCCACAAACCTGAGGGTTTTAGTCAGCTTAGAAAGGAATTTCCAAAAATCTTATTCACTTATTTATTTAATCAAGCCTTTTTGCCGCAGAAATCTCTCCCCTGAAATTATATTTATTTATGGCAAGCCATGGCAAACCTTGTGTAACTGTGCCACGTGCCAGGCTCTAAATAGAAGTATATATTTTGATAGGTTACTGTGGCAGGGGCTGGCGGCGTGTCATTATCTCAGTGCCACTGCCACTGCGATAAGCAACCTCATCAGCGTCCAGAGCCTTCGGCGATGTGTTTTACGTTCTGTTACCTCTCGAGACTGAGAGACCGAGAGACCGAGAGCGAGAGCTCCAACTCGTCCCACTTTTCGCCCACTTATGAGAATTCTGCGCTTGTCAGCTCACAATTGCAGTCCCTCCATGTCACGACAGTTACCAAATACGCCAAATGCCCCGAAAAAATTGCGAAACAAAATATGGTAGCTGGCGAGGAAGAACAAAAAAATCATAACTAAGGCATGGAATATATTTCAGACATGGAAATTTGATTGGTTTCTGCTTTCAACAGATGCAGCAGCATACAAAGTGCAGTGTGTCGGCCATTTCTCAATAAGGGTAGAGAGTGAAAAAAAAAGAGTAAACGAGTTTATCAAAATCTGTAAAAAATTGGGTACCTTGACTCGTTGATAACGAGTGGAACTATTGTGGGAAATTTTTATTTATCTAATGATTAAATAGGAATTTATTTAATATAATACTTAAATAAGATAATCAAAGTTTGAAGTATGAAAAGAAACTCTTACTCAACTCACTCGTTGTTTGTTTTGTCTTTACTCGTCGGTGTGTATTCGTCGGTCTTAACTCGTCGGTCTTTGATCTACTCGTCGATCTGCTCTTTACATCCTATGGTCTTTGATTTCTTTGATCTTCGTTTACTCGCTTACTCGTTTATTTCTCGATGATTGCCGTCTAGGAATTTCGATGTATGTTTGTACCTAGATTACTACTGATTACTAATTTATATATTTATTATTTTAGTTATTTAATGTTCGTTTAATAAAGTCCAAATAACATAATGTGTATTTAAAATATTTAATAAACTTTAACTTAACTCTCTCGTGGATTGGCCGCTCTTGACGTCTTTGGTCTTTGTTTACTATTTGTCTTTACTCGTCGGTGTTCATTCTTCACTCATCGCTTTGCTCTTAACTTTCTATGATCTACTCCTCGGTCTGCTCTCAACTTCCTATGATATTTGATTGCTTTGATCTTCGTTTACTCGCTCGTCTCGATGATTGTTGTCTAGGATTTTCGATGTATATTTGTACCTTGAGGCAAACACATCTATAACTAATTTATATATTTATTATTTTAGTTATTTTATAAAGTCTTAATAAGATAATGTAGATTTAAAATATAAAAATAAACTTTAACTCAACTCTCTCGTCGATTGCTCGCTCTCGACGTCTTGGTCTTTGTTTACTCGTCGGTCTGCTCTCAAGCTCGCCGTACTCGTCTCTTTGATCTTCCTTTACTCGCTCGTTCCACTGTAAGTTGTCTAGGATATTCGTTGTGGGTTTGTACCTTAATTTATATATTACACCTTTTTTTAAATCATTTAATAATTAACGTTTTTTATCAATTTGGCAGCCTTTTTAATATCAATAAATAGTTCATATTGTATTTAAAAATAGGATTTAAATTTTCCTTCACAAGAAAACAGGGTATCCCTGAAGTCTCTTATAAATCGACTGCCTAACTTTTCTTCATATTCCGCCACTTTGTCATGGTCGAACGCAATCTATTATGTAAAATCAAAAAATGTTTGCAAAACACGTGAAAAGCTTTAAACCAAAAAGTAAACAAAGAAAGGAAGGTTAAAATGTTGAAAAATGATAGAAATACTTAGTTTCGGTTGAAATCCTTTCTGCGTCGTTTCGAAAAAAATGCCCCAAGTGACCCCAAGGACTCTCCGGCAAAGTCCATTGTTGATGCGGGTGCGTGTGCGTGTGCCTGTGCCCGAGCTTGTGGTCCGGATATTTGTGAAATAATGTCAACAAAAATCCAATTTCCTCTTACCTTCCCGTTTGAATATTGCGCATAGTCGCCGATACGCGCGACCTGGAGTCCAGGAAGTCGTCCTTGCCAAGGGTATCAGAGATGCAGTGTGCAGGATGCGAAGTAGGGAAAGGGAAGTAAGGGAAGTGCACTTGACATTTTACTGGGACTTCGTGCCGAAGGAGCCACGGATCCCGGTCCCGGATAATGGGCGGAATGCAGTTCGCGCCCGGCTGCACGTCTTCTGGGTTGTTTAGTTAAGGGCCACCATGGCGCGCAGTGTACGTGCCAGGCCTGCACTGGGAGAAAATGGCCATCAATTAGCATCCGGCTATATCAAGCACTTGTTCCGCCTTGGAGGAGGTATAGCCAGAAATTTTGACTTAATTTATGGGCGGCTTGCATGCAACCATGCCAACTTGTTGAGTCTAATGAGGTAAAGGTTATTAACTTGTATTATTAAAGCTTGTGAAACCACTTGGGAAACTCGAAAAAAAAATGTAATTAATTTTAGAAAATCTTTTTTAATGGTTTTTGAAAGATATCAAGTCAATTCCCAGTGATTTGTACTTGTTTTTCTTAATAATTTTGTGCGGTTTCGCTTCCGCTGCAGTTTACCTTGGCCAGCGGCATATCCGCTTTTCCCTTTTTCCGAAAAGGTTTCTTCCCTGCACGGAAAAGCTGGCTTTTTGGGGCGGAAAATCAGAACGAGGAGAGAGGAAGCTCGAGTCGGAGCTTGCACACGATTATTGTGTATTGTTATAATAAAGTTCAGCTTCATTTCCTCTGCCGTTCCTCGGCGATTCCCATTCCGTCTTTAGCCTCACGCTCAAGTGCGTCTAAGTATGCCAGTCCCTTTGTTGTCCTGGCCCCGACTTGCACTTAATTTCCCTCCACGCGCACATGGCTGGCTCTTCGAGAGGAGAAAAGTGTTTGCCCTGCACTCCAGAGCCTGCTCAAGCATCGAGACGGCCACCTGACCTTCGGCCGGAGGCAGGAACCCGGAATCGGAATCGGAATCGGAATCTGGTTGATGGGCATGTTGCCTTCCCCTGTAAATTGTAATTTATTTCAATCTCATTTTAATAGATATTTATGCTTTGTTTTCCATTCGTCGGGCGGCGATGGTGCTCTTAATGCTTACATTTCCGACATTTCAATAAATTAAGTTCCTCTCCGTTCTCTCGTCCTGCTGTTCCTTTTCTGCACTCGATTTGTTGACAGTTGGAAATGGGATTGTTGAAATGGGAGACGGGTAAGGGTAAGGGTACGGGTCTGGGGTCTCGGGTCTCGGGTTTCAGGTGGCCTCAAGGGTGCACACAGTGCGTATGATCGATATTTGGTTAGCCATAAATTAAGGGTCCTTGGGGAGGGGGAAATGCACAACCAATTCCGGCAATGCGAACTATATATCTTGGCTGGAATTGGTTAATAATAAAGTTGAGCTTTAAGGGGTGAATGACTAATATTTTTTAAGCTCTAAGTTCCTATACTTGCTGCTAAATAAAAATCTAAAAAAGCAGGCTAGCTTAAGAGCTTAACAAGCTTAACGACTGTTAAGGGGTTAAGCTTCTAAAAAACTGCCAGCAAAGTGCTCAATTTTTCGAGGGAGAGAGGAAGCGACTCGCATTTAACAAGAAAATCACATTAAGTGGGTAGCAGTCGGGCTTGTTTGTTAGTTTTTCTTGCACGTGGAAACGTCGACGGCAAAATGGGCGAAATGCATAAATCATTTGGCAAACAGGTGCTGCCAAAGAAAGCAACAGCAACAGCAGCGGCGAGAGCAAAAGCAAAAGCAAAAGCATCGGCATCGACATCGACATCGGCATCGAATGCAATTTGGCCAGGTACCCCAGGACATCCGCACATGCGAGGGTGTCCTCGGCAGTGCTGGCCTCCTTTTCGTGCGAGATGAGGAGAAATTGCCAGCACTGGCATCCTGGCCTGGCTGGCATAAACTCTGCAGCCTGCTGCCTGCTGCCTGCTGCCTGCTCTCCTTCCTGGCTGTGTTGTGCACTTGCATAAGTCTATCAATAAATAATAAATTTGCACTTCATTGAATTTGCAAAAGCAATACGTTCGATAGACTGCCAGCAGAACGCACTGGGCTCCTGGCCCTCGAGATGGAGCAAAAGCTACTGATACCTGCTCCTGATCCCGCTCCTCATCCATTTGCAGTTGCCATCGAACCATAAATGATGCAGCTCTCCAGCTCAGCAGCTCAGCAGCTACAGCCGAAATCCATCAGACTGGCTTGGATATGTGTGTGCGAGGGCAACTCTCTTAAAAATAATACTCCCCAAATGGGATTCCCCTCGAATTGTTCATTGTTGACGGGTTAACCATCGTCGGGCTGCTCCTGGCTAGTGGGAAATGCAGCAAAGAGAGTACTTTTTCTGGTATTAAAATTGGAAAAATTATGGTCAAAGGTAAAGCAGCACACTTTTTATTGTGTTCTTTAGGAACACAATTTAAAAATATTTTTTATTCAATTTCAGAATATGTTGTACTCAGTTTAAGAATTATAGGTACTCCTTTAAATAGTTTGAGTAAGAATTGTTCTTAAATGAGCACAAACGTTCTTAAAAACGTAATAAAATTTGTGTTCTTAAAATTTACTCAAGCTGAGTACAATTTAAAAATATTCTGTATTCAATTTCAGAATATTTTGTACTCAGTTTAAGAATTACAGGTACTCCTTTAAATAGTTTGAGTAACAATTGTTCCTTAATGAGCACTAAAATTCTCAAACACGTAATAAAATTTGTGTTCTTAAAAATTGTTGTAAAAATCATCTCAAAGTAAGAACAAATGGACTAGGTTATTATTTGAGTACATATTTTCTCATCTTGAATCAAATTTTTCTTAAAAATGTTGGAAAAATGGAAATATGGTCAAAGGTAAACCAGCACAAGTTCTTCAAGAACATAATTTAAAAATATTTTGTATTTAATTTCTGAATATTTTGTACTCAGTTTAAGAATTTTAGGCACTCCCTTAAATAGTTTGAATAAGAATTGTTCTTAAATGAGTAGAAATGTTCTCAAAAACGTATTAAAATTTGTGCTCTTTTAAATAGTACTCAAACTGAGTAAGAATCATCTCAAAGTAAGAACAAATGGCCTAGGTCATTATTTGAGTACATATTTTCTCATTTCGAATCATTTTTTCCTTAAAAATGGTTTCTTTGTGAGCCTGCTTAACTTGGGCAGTAGAATTCGGGATTAATGAACCTCCCATTAGGAAGGAATTTTCTCAAGAAATAAATGGATGTTCCCTTAATAGTTTTTATAGAAAGTGTATAGGAATCTTACTTGATTTATAAAAAATACCTACCTTATGGCCTATCCAAACTAGGATTCCTGTAGCCAAAGCTGGCCGCAAATTGTCCAGTTTTGTATGTCATTTCCGGACCTTTGAATGCAATTACAGAGGCATCAGAAGGGATTACAGAGCGGCTTACAATAGCTTACTAATATGCCCAAAGTCATGCCCATACACACACTCGCACACACACACACACTGCACGCACACTAACACCTAACACCAAATGCAACGCTGCTGGCAAATTGAATATTTAAAATACTTTTCGGGAGGCCTGACTGGCAAATTAATAATAAATAAATCGGCAATCAAAAAGTTATTTGTAAATAATTATCAGCTTTTTTGGTAACTTTTTTTGGTAACTTTTAAAATGAATAAAAATACCTTGTGTAGCCCCTGTAATCTGCTTAGAAAGTATCCTTGAGTTGGCTTCTAGTTCTAATCTATTTGTTCGTATCTCACCCGCTTCCCGCAGATGCCACGACGCTTAGCCCCACTCAGCCTAACCCCGCCTCACCCCGCCTAACATGTGAATGCCCAACATGCAACTAACACCACTAAGAACCCAAGCTAGCGAGGATTAGAGCCAACGACTGAGAGGCCGCCAGACGCCAGAGAGGGCAGGAAGTGACCGCTACCGCTACCGCTCCCGCTCCTGCTTCCGCTACCGAAGGATCCACACACACACGAAAGGAACGAACCATGGCCGGGCCGCAGGTGCAGCACAGCCAGCGACCAAACAGCGCCTACTACACGGGTCTCAATGGCAGTGGATCGGGAGGAGGAGGAGGCGGTGGTGGCTCCTCTGCCGGCATGGCCAGCAGTGCCTCCCACACAGGTCTGCATGCCCTGCGGCAGGTGAGCAACGAGACGGAGCTGATCTATCGCGGCAGCCACAGCAATGGCACCGTCAACGAGCTGACCTCCAGCGCCGCCCACCACCAGCTGATCACGGGCCGCGTCCAGCACCACCAGGTCCAGCAGCACCAGCACCATCACCACCACCAGCAGGAGCGGCAGCAGCAGCAGCAGGTGAGCAGCATTGCCGGCACCGGATCGAGTGTCACGGATGCCCTGATCGGCACCATAACCACCGGCGGCGGCAGTGGCAGCGGTGGCGGCGGTAGCGGAGGAGCTGCGTCCACCTCCGCGCTGGGCCTCAAGAAGTCCAGCACGCAGCGCAGCATCGAGATCATCGTCGACGCCAGCCAGTGTGGCAGGGAGGTGACGGCGGGAGCAGGCACTGGCGCCGGGTCAGCGGTGGCCACCCTGGACGCCGAGGATGTGGAGCAGGGCGGCGGCGGACAGGAGTCCTCCTCGTCGCACCGGAAGTCGTCGCGGCATCGCCACCGGCCGCTCCACCGACGGCTGATCACCTATGTGCGGAACCTCTTCCAGGGCAGCACCACCCAGAATGGTAAGCCATCGGGAAGGGGTCCCTGTAGGGACATTCGCATCCACATTTCCCCTAGATTGAATAAGTGTGCATTACATTCAAGCCTGGTCACTCTACCATTTGTAAAATTTGGTCACACTAAGAATATTAGCTGGAGGTGGAACAGGGATAGAGTAAGCGAATGGGAATTTCACCCCATACAGTAAGGGTTATACAAAAATTAAGATATATCTCCTAAAATATCAGTGCCTTAAAGGCAAGCCTGGTCACTCTACGAAGTCGAATTAAAATTATTTAAATCTAATATTGGTTGTATAAATAAACATTCTCCAAATTGAGTAAGGGCTGAAATTATAGAAAATCAAAAGGATACCTTTAATCTTATCAGTGCATCAATGTCTAGCCTGGTCACTTTATGAATGGCTAGGAACCCTTAACACTTAGGAGTTATTAAAATTAATTTATCCTGGCATTTACAATTTATTGGAAGTATTAATTAATATTCCTTTAATTAAATGAGGTTTAAAATTTCAAAAAAATCTAGATATTTTTAAAGATATTAGTGCATTAAAGTCTAGGCTGGTCACTCTATGAATGGAGATGAAATCTTAACACTAAGCATTATTAAAATTAATTTATCCAGGCACTTGTAATTTAATAAATTAAATAATATTCTTTGAATTAAATGAGGTTTAAAATTTCCCAAAAATCAGAAATCTTATCTATAAATATCTTATAGGAAATATCTTCAGTGCTATAAAGTCTAGCCTGGTCACTCTATGAATGACTATGGACCCTTAAGACTAAGCACAATTAAAACTAATTAAAACGAGCACTGACAAAAAATCAATAAATATTTTCCCCATTAATTGAGGTTCAAATTTCCACCAAAATCAAGATATATTTTTCAAGATATTAATGCGTTATAACCAAGCCTGGTC
This sequence comes from Drosophila auraria, assembly GCA_008042615.1. Classification (NCBI taxonomy): domain Eukaryota; kingdom Metazoa; phylum Arthropoda; class Insecta; order Diptera; family Drosophilidae; genus Drosophila; species Drosophila auraria. The sequence continues at coordinate 40,098 of VNJW01010525.1, read as the reverse complement.
ACTCTACACTCAGTCTTTCGGCACAACATAAATTTTATTAGGAAAACAGAGAGGTTTCTTCAGCAACATTTTGTGGTAAAACTTTCCTTTCTGTTAAGTCAGAAAATTTGTATCACTTTCTTTTTTTTTCGCTGATTATAAAAACTAATTAAGAAGAGTACAAAAGCTTCGGCAAAGCACTATGTGCTCCCTAGTTTTTTTTTTATTCACCGAAGACCGCCCACTTTCATCGCCACGTCACCTTTGATTTATATTCCTATGCATACTCTATATAATTTTTTTTCTTTTCGATTTCTGTATTTTTTGTGTAGCTCTGAGAAGTCTCCTGGTAACCTGGGGCTGTCTCACCAAGCGTAAGCGGCAATGTCTCTACTTCTGCACCCCGTTAGCCCCTTGAGCGCCCTAATCCCTTAACTGGCCCATGCATATGTACATGATGTATGTTATGTACGTATGTTGTGCATGCCCCCGCCCGCCGGCTTAACCCGATTGTCTCGCTGCTGGCCCTGACTAACCCCTGCCAAAAACGTGCTAACCATTTTCAGTTTGGGTCAATTCATGGCCATGAATGCACAGCTTTTGGCCAGCCCCCATTCGCGCTGCAGATATATATTTTTTTGCGCATCTTGAGGTTGGCGGGCGAGAAAAAAAAGAGAAACGCTCGTAAAACGCGGCTGTGGTTTCGCGGCTGTTTTTGTCGCCTGGTCGAAATTTATGCATGGCGGACTTTTCCCATTCTTTTTCCCTGGGTTCCCGCAGGCGGAAAATCATGGCAGCAGCCTTGAATGGACTTGCTATTGAAAACCTATTAGGGGGGAGTAATGGGTGTGAATATTTTGGGTGGACCGCTAAACGATAAAAAATATTAAATAAATCTAAAATATATTTAAATATTAAAAAAATAAAAATAATCCATAAAGTAACTTTTATTGTTATCAACTTAACACAGCGGAGAAAAATTAAATATTATACCATGACTTCCCTATTGCAACACTGCGTATAAGTAATATTTTTTAATAAAAAAAAATTATTATGAAAAATATTGAAGAAATAATAAATAAAGAAATAAAGATTAATAAATAAAAGAGAAATACAAATAATAAATTAAGATATTTAAGCATTTTTTATCAACTTAACACACTGGAGATATATAAGAAAATGTACTACTCGTATGAGTAATATTCTTTAAAGTTTTCCCGTTGTTAATACAAGCAAATATTAAATTTAAAAATTAATTTAAATATCAGTGTGACTTAAAACACGTATTAATCTATCACATTTAAGATATAAAATGTAAATAAATAAATAAAAATAAGGCAACACTGCGTATGAGTAATAATAATAATAGCAATAATAATATTGCATTTTCGAATGAATTAAATATAGCATATTAAAACAGCACAAGCCAAAGTAAATCATATTAAAAATATAATACTAAAGAAATAAAAAAATGAAATAATAAAATCGAAATGTAAAATAAATAATAAACTAAGAATATTTGGAATTTATTTAAACATCAACTTTATGCACCTTAGGAAATATTTATAAATACGATTCTATCAAATATGACTGCCGTTTATTTAAAGTGTTCCGTATGTTTATTTAAATATTAAATCCTTTAATTATTAAAATATATTATATTGAAATAATACAAGTTAAAGATCATCTCATTCAAAATATAAAATATAATTAATAAAAATAATAATTAATAAAGAAAAATAAATCAGCACTGCTGATAGTAATATAATTATTTACTATTTTCATTATTCACTTTATTAATTAATTAAATATTTTATTTTATTAACATAATACAAGCTGAAGTTCATCCCATTTAAAAAATTAAAGAAAATAATGAAATAAATAAGCAAATAATAAAATATAAAAGTAATATAAATATAATAAATTGAGAAAATTATGCATTAATCGTAACTTAACTTAACACACCGTAGAAAATTTGTATAAATTATTTCAATCGATAATGCCTACTTCAGGGCAACATTGCGTATGAGTAATATATATATTTTTAAAAGGCTCTCGCTGCAAAACCAATGCTTAGTATTCAATTTATTAATTAATTAAGTATATTATATGGACATAATACAAGCCGAAGTGCATCCCATCTCCTAGAACATTCGCTTGGCTTATTCCGAAAGTTATAATCCATCAAAGTTAGTCCGGCACAGCCATGGAATGTACATATATACGTTTCGAGAGTATTGGCATTCGAGTGCCGGCTGCCGAGCGAAACTTTCGCTTTGTTACTTTTCAATTTGATTCGATTTGATTTGATCTGAAGAGCCTTGCGAAAGCCTTCGCTTAACCCTTTTGTGTGTGCTGTGTCTTGCATGATTAATTATGGAAATTGATTGAGGAAAGGGGACGGTTCTGGCTCGAAATCGAGATTGCATTGATTGTTTACGGCTCAGCCATGCGACCGGATCCCCCTGCTCCAGCTTCGGGCCAAGGAGCCAAGTTCATTCAGCCATCGAATCCTTGGAGCAGCTTCTTTTGTCAATTTGTTCGTCCTGAGCCCCGGCCTCATCCTTGCTCATTCTTGTTTTTGTGATACGCCACTCTGAGAGGAGGAGGCCTTCCCCTCAGTACAGCCCTGCTGAGCAGTTGGCAAAATGATGAGCTAAACATAAAAGTTGCATGGCTCATCCTGAAAATTGAATGCAGGAGCGGCTAAAGAGGAAATCGATATGGAACACAATATAATATTTGTTTGTCAGTGCTTCGATCTGAATACTGCACACAGAGAAAATGGCACTAACTTTATTAAGTCGGAATATAATAGTGTATAAATATGAAGAAACAGTTTACAAGTTTAACATTCTTACACTACACTGAACATTTTAATGAGGTTTTAACTTTTGCAAAATTCTAAAAATATCTCTAATGATATCAGTGCATTAAACTTAAGTCTGGGCACTCTAGAATGTTTACGGTGCAGGTTTACTTATTAAAATTCTCCAAATCGTATAAAGGCTAAGATTGCATACAAATCTGAAAATATCTTTCCAAATTAAATGACGCTCAAAACCAAAATATATCTCTTAAAATATCACTGCGGTAAACTCAAGTCTGGTCACACTAGGAATTTCTAAGGGCCCTTAAAACTATGCAAGATTAAAATTAATTATGCCTGGCATTAGGAGTTTTATTGGCTATATTAAATGAAATTTGCCAAATCGCTTGAGGGTTAAACTCCTTCAAAAGATATCCCTCAAAATATCACTGCGTTAAACTCAAGCCTGGTCACTCTAGGAATTTCTAAGGGACCTTAACAAGTGTAAAAATACTTGGTACTCTTATTTTCGGCAGTGTAGGACTATAATTTCGAGACAAGTTGGGACAGTTGGGATCGAGGGCACGGGAGCACGGCCATGGGCAACTGTTGACAATGACAGTAGGACAACAACGAACTGGCGACTGGCGACTGGAAATCGAAACCCTCGAGTAAAATTGAACAGCCGAGAACAGAGAGCAGGAACTTTGCATTCCACTCGCCCTCACTTGACTCCCTCCGCCCGCTTGCCGCTTTCGAAAGCTTTTTTTGGCCCTCGAAATGAGCGACGGATTTGCAGCCTGGCCAGCGGTGAGAAGCGGCGCAAAAGTTTTATTGAAAAAGTTTGATGAATGACAAGTTGGCTTCCTGCTAAACCAGCGACTCCATAAGCCAAACCCGGAGTCGGGAGTCTACACTTTACTCGTCCCACCGGACAAATTGCTGGTTCATGTTATCAAATGACAAGGCATTTAATTTTTGTTTAAGGCCTGCTTGATCGCCACTGTAAATGCGTTTAAAACACGCGCGTAAATTTAAAATAAATTGGCCCAAGTGGTAAATTTGGGGTATTTGTGGCCAATTTAGGCTTAATTTAGGTATTTCCACATTTCCGAAATTAATATTAATTAGGTTTATATTTCAGTTTAAGTTTAAAGCAAGGGATAAAAAAATATAAAATATAAAATAAATAAAAATATAGTTTCTGTATTTTTTATTATTTATTTTATTTATTCTATTTATTATTTTTATTTATTATTATTATTAATAAACATGGCCATTATTAGAGAATAAACTTGCTGTTTATGCGGAACTTGTGGCAGACCCATTAGATATTACTAAGCATACTTTTAGCTAACTTTCTTCTTCATTCACCGCATTGTTGGATTCAAATTTGTATTATTTTACCTAAATTTTGATTCCAGTATTTTTCCCATTGCCATAAATTGCTGCAAACTCCCCTTGTTAAGTTTGCCTGCAGCCACACATCGTTAGTTTCAGCTTGGCCCGACTCCTTACAATTAACCAGCTATTTACCGCCACTAATTCAGGCACTTGCTCACTCTAATTGATCTTAAGTTTGCAGCTTCTCAATTTGATTTAGGTTTGAGCCAGTTCAGCCAGTTCAGCCAGGCTCCGCACTCTCGAGCCGGGACGGGCCGCAAAGTCAAGGACGCTGGCAATCCTGCCTCTGTCCTTGGCCGCGACAGGCATTTCAATTAATTACACAGAAGGGTGGCCCGGGGCCGCTGGGGAGATCAAGAGGGTCCCGAAAGAGTGGCGTGGAATGGGTATTCTGGCAAGGCTAAAAATATACCGCCGCAAACGGGAGCAGGGAGTGCGGAGAGTGGAAATTGCATTCGAGCAAAGAAAAAAAAGAGGGGAGTACTCCAAATGGTAGGAATACCCTGTAAAGGTAAGGGTTTTTCACGAAATTGAACATAAAAAAAAGTTGGAAGTGGAAGGGGTTTGGACTTGACATATGAAGGGTTTAAAAAATATTTTTAAAAATCGAATATAATTTTAATATCATATTAATAATGAGAGTTAAGGTTTTCTTATTTAATATACGCTTCCATTTCCACTTTTCATACCCTGAAAAATACAAATACCTTGGGTTATTCAACCGCTTTCCCTTTAAAAATCTCTCAAAGTAAATATCCTGCTCCGAGGACATACAAATAAGACGAAAACAATTATTGTGTGTGTGCCAGAGTGTGTGTAGGATGAAAATAAATTGAAGCCGCTGCTCGTTTTGGCTTTGGTAATTGGCTTACTCCACTCCGCCGTCAGTTAGCCTTGCAGGACTCCTTCTCAATGTTTGCTCGCTGTTTCTTCTTTGTTTTTTTGCGCTTTCAGTGCCGCAGGCTGCATTTTATTGTCCTGTCCTTTGCCATGGCCTCCTGTCTCTTACTTTGCTGCTTTTTCCACTGCCTTAGCCTCGGGCCAGCTCAATCAGTGTATTCATCTTCCTTGGACCGCCGCCGCCACTGGTTTTTTGTTTGCCCCGCCTTGGCTTGGCCTGACTTTCTGCGCTTTAATGCACTTCATAATTTCTTCATTACGCCACGCCCCCACCGCCTTGGTGCTGGTCCTGAAGGTAATTGAATTCGTTGTCTGCAGTTTGTGGTCGCCTCATTTTGTGCACTTGATGGTCCTATTTCGCCCAGCCCTGGCTTTAATTATAATTTCATTATTTGTTGTTTGCTCGCCGACGTCGCCGTCGTCGCCCCTCTGCTGCTTATTGCACATAATTTTTAATGGCCACCGCGATGTTTTAAGTGCAGCGAGTCCTTTGAGACCTGCTTACCCAGCAGCTCCTGTGTCACAGTTCTGTTTGACTGTCTCTTGTTACCCGCTTCTTGGCACACTTTCTCGCCTTTCACCGCCAGCCAAGCGAGAGCGAAAGTGAAAGCGCGAGTCAGTGGAGCGCCAGGAGCGGAGGTGGCTGAGGTGGCGGCGGTGTCAGGACAGCGACAGCGTCAGCGCCGCGCCGGTAAATGTGTCGCAACTTTGTGCGAAATACCCTGTTAAGGCGACCCCAAGTAGGTGCATGTCCTGGCCGTATTCAATTTGGGTTTAGTTATATTTATTTTATAGAATTTAAGGCAAACTCAAACATAATTTCTAAGGTTAATTTAATTGTAATCGTTTTATGTAAGCTTAATTATCGGGGTTTCTAAAGAAATCTTTAGCGTTTTCAAATCCCTGAAATAGCTAACGTAAAACTATGCAACAAAATGTGTCATCGTAAAAATAAAACAAATTAGCTTTGAGTTTGGTGAGACATATATTTTATTTAATTCTGTTAGACACTTTTTAAAGGGAATTTAAAACATAAAAAATTTAACTGCATACTTTTAGTCACTTTTTAAAGTGATTTTAAAACCTCAAACATTTTATTGTATAATTTTAGACACTTTTTAAAGGGATTTTAACACCTCAAACATTTAATTGAATACTTCTAGGCACGTTTTTTTATTCTTTTAGACACTTTTTAAAGTGATTTTAAAACCTCAAACATTTTATTGCATACTTCTAGGCACGTGTTTAAGGAATTTACAAGCCCTAATGATTTCTTAGAAAACCCCGAATATTTCAAATACAAAACTGCATACTTCATGACAGCTTGTTGTGTTACTTTAGTATTTTAAATTTAGTAAGATGGTTTTATAATACTTTTAGTATTTTTATTTATTTATTATTAAGATTATATTATATATTTTTTTTATTATTTTTTTTTTTTTCATTCTTTATTCAGATTTTTTGTGACCTGTATTTTCATTAATCGTGATTTGCGTCAACTCGAGGTCTAAAGTCAACCTGATCTTCATATATAGAAATCAGATTTGACTATTTTTTATTGCTAAATGTTTCCTTAGCAAACATCCGGCTCGAAGGACTCTAGCTTTGCAGCGCTTAAAAGTAGGCTCTCATTGGACAGAAAGCTGCAAAAATTTGCTTTAAAATCTTAATTTCTAAGTGTTTCCCCATAAAGACGCCACCTTTTAAAGTAAGAATCTTATCTTAGTTAGAAGTAAAGCTTGGCAGTCTCAAATAAATCAAGTTATAAAGAAGCTTTACTTTTAAAACTAGCTCCCTCCCATTTTCCAGGGACCCCACCATTCGAGTCCTGGGTCTGGTCGGGTCCTGCGTTTCGTGTGCATATGCATTTAAGCATCAGGGCCTGCCACATTTTAATTTATTTAAGCGCATTCGGCGCGGCCGTAAATGAGTTAAGTGCATTTTGGCTCTCACATTATCTGGCCCGCACACTGGCACACACGGGCACACACTCGCACACCTTTGTGTGTTTATCTGGGGGAGTGCAGTGCCGGAATAGAGCCAGCAATTTGTCGGCCATTGTCTGAGGCAGCTGCCGAGAGCTGCAACTGGAATCGCAACAATCGCGACCGCAGAAATGCGCAATAAAACAAAGGCTATGGAACGGCAACGGCAACGGCAGCGGCAGCGGCAGCAGCCGAAAAAGTTTTTTCATTAACAAACCCCATCCCGAAGTCCCTCAATCGGCCCTGAAAAAGCTGCAACAATGTGATGGAAAACATGGCACAAAGTTGCACTGCTTTTATTTTGCCTCCCAAATGTGGCTTAAACACTGGACAAAAATTGTAAAAACATTATAATTTAAGGTTTTCAGAGATGGGTTTCATAGTTACTTAAGAAGTATTCTTTCTAAAAATATTATAATTTTTCATCAATAATAATTCTTAAGATTTTATAAACTTGTTTTTTAGTTTCAGGGGTGCCACAAAAATAGTGAAGGATTTGAAATAATTAGGAAAGCTTTCTAAAAGTATGCAATTACATATTCACGCTATCACCTTCTTTGCTTTTCCAATTTGTGACATTTTGTAGCATACTTTTAGGTTATATTTAAATATATTTTAAATCAGGAGCAATTTTATAGGGTTTTAAAAACTTTCTCGCAGTCCGTGAACATTTTTACCTAGTTTGGGAAAACTTTAAAATTAAATTTATTTTAGTTCTCAGTGCATATGCATGTGCGCTGCCCGAGGAGGAAAAAATTATACGAAATTAAATGAGATAAGTGTCGGAGCATTGTCTGTGCGGCAAACTTGCAGTCCAACTTTTTATTCGCCATCTTCTCTAGTCACGTCCCCTTTCTTCTCCGCTCTTCTCTCTTTTTTCTCTGCACCAGCTCTGTCCATGTGTGGATAAATCTGTTTTTAGTGGGTTTTTGCAGCTGAGAAAAAGGGGAAAGTGGATGGGGATGTGGCTTTAGGAAATGAAAATCCTAGAGCTTAAAATAATAAAAATCCCAGGCTTTAAAATGGAAGGCTAAGGAGCTTACAGTGTATGGAAAAATGTATAAACCAAAGTCCTTTGACTACGTATAATTTTATAATTTTGCCAAAAGATTTTTTCAACTAATTGAAAGAGCCATCAATGGAAATTATGTTGGAAAATTAATCAAATTCGTTTATTTAAAGGCATTTAATGTGAAAGGTCCTGGCCTTCAAAAGCCAGCATAAAATTGAATTCTCTTCGGCTGCCAGGCCAGGCCAGGCCAGGCCAGGCGGAGTGTGTATTCAAACATCTACTTTATTTGTGCGGTTTGTCGATCAAAAAAGCAGAAAGAAAGCGGAATACCCGGAGATAAAAAGAAAAGCTGTAAAAGCAGCCAAAGGCATTTGAAGATGGCTCCATCTCTGGCTCTCCATGAGTGCGTGAGTATCTGTGAATGCTTCGATTGAGTGCGCATCTTCAAAGGCATTCCGCTTCCGTCGCAACTTTTATATATATTTTCTTTTTATATTAATTTGCACTTTTATAGTTGACAAAGGGGGCGTGACTGGCGAGGTAAACATTTGGAAAAACTGCAGTTGCTGGCACTTATCGACATGCCGCACACTTGAAATTGAACGAAGGCAAATATTTTTACACACAGCAACAACTACACAGACCTAATAGAACCCAGTGCCACACCCCTTAGAAAGTAGGTGGCAGCTGCAGTTTACCGCCCCTTTATTTATATTTTGCGTTCACACTTGCCTTCAGAAAAGTGGCAACGAAAATCAGAAGAAGCTGTTTTTAAATATTTTCAAACTGTATATTTAAGCTAATTAGAAGAGTATTTTTCCTCTGAAGAGGAAAGGCTAGCGGTTCAGCTTAAAGCAAACAAATTAAATTTCGAAGCTATGTTTTTCTTAGACTTTTCGGGAATATCCCTGCACTATTATCATGCTCGCAGGTGTAGATGTGTGCGCAAAAATATTTGCACTTGACTGCTGGTTGCCACTGCTGCTGCTACTACTGCTTGCTGTAGCAGCGGAAACGGAAACATGACACCTGCGCAGCCACACACACACACACACACGCAGAGAGAGGTGCGGTGAAAGGAAGTGGCTAGCGGAGAGCGGAGGGGAAGAGAGAGGGCGGGGGCAATGCAGACAACGCTGGGCAAACGCAAACAAACGCAAACCGAGTCGAGATAAACAGGAACTTATTATGCGAACTCATGCAAGGTGAGGGGGTGGCGAATCGAAGCCCCGTTGCAATTGCTGCTGCAACCCCCCCTACCCCCTGCCCCCTGCTCGATGTGCTCTATCTGAAATTACACTGACAACAATGGCAATCCCAGGACCCAGCTGCCCGCATTGCCCAGCCACTGTCATCCGCCTTGTTTATTGTTATGTTTGCCAATTGCCATGCTCTGGCCTGGGCCTAGGCCTGGGCATAGCCAGAGCCACGCCCCCAGAGCCCTCCGTCCCCGTCCCCCGTCCGCCGCCCACCAACTAAATGAGGCATGTGTTTTCACACCTTGACCTCAGCAGGTGGCACCGAAAAAATAAAAACCAAAACAAAAACCACAAACGCGATTAAGTGTGCCATCCATGGCACTCGAAGCGTTGCATACTCAGCGAATGCGCAAGGGAAAATATAAATATATATAAAATATAAAATTTTATGGCTTAAGAAAATAATAATTTGAGCAACAAAGTTATATATTATTAAGAAAATATTTGCAGGTAATTAAAAATAACATAAAATAAATAAAAGGTTGAATATAAATATTGAAAAGTAATTATTTTGGCTAAGAAAAAGATTTTAATAAATACAATATTAAAAATAAAAATATAAATAGTATTTTATGACACAAAAAAGTCACAAGTTGAGCAACAAAGTGTATATATTATTTGCAGGTAATTAAAAGGCTGAATATAAATTAAAAAAAAAAGTAATTTCCTTTGCTAAGAACAAGATTTTTATTTATATTTTGCGATTATTCTTTTTAAACGAAAAGTTATAGCTTAGGACTTAAGAAAAAAGTGCTAAAAGATTAATAAGCATTTTAAAAGAATTTAGTTCCGGAGGCAGACTCCCAAGTATATATATTTTTTATACAAAATATATAGCTTAACTTTATTTTTACAAAGAGTCATCGTTTATCTTGTCTTAAATCAATACAAAAGGAAATCAAAGGATTTTTTAGTTATTAAATTAAATCCTACATAAAAATTCAAATTTTTTAACAAACTCCACGCTCTCCCAGAGCCAGCTAAGGGCGCATAAAATAAAACTTTGCTAATTGTTTAAGCCCGCTCTCAGCCGAGTTCAACATGCACTGCTTGCCCACACACTACCCTGTCCAGCAAGCAGTTGCGGCGGCAACAGAAAAAAGTGTTGCCTGCATTTAGGCGCTGCGCTGTTTGCGATTTATTTCTCTGGGAAATTCGTTGGTTTTTTCGCCCAGCAGCCCAACAGCTGTCGCAGCCTCAAAAACAACAAGCACCCTTGTTTGTCTCGCAAATAATTTAGACATTTACGGTGAAACCCAGATAATAACGCGCCAAAATAAAGTAATTTAAATGGGGGCCAGAGATAAAAACTACTGAGAATGGCGGGAGACTGAAAAAAGACTCTTGGTAAATTAAAGCCAAACAAAAAAGGCAACGCCAAATGCCAGCTGCACATGAATATATATTAGAATTAATGCATTTCGTCAACATTTTGCTCACAATGTGAGAAAGATGCTAACGACGACGACGCCAGAGACATAAAACGCAGACCCCCGAAACCGAGTAGGAAAAATACAGACAGAGGACTGAGCACTGAGGACTGAGGACTGAGGACTGCGAGTGGAGCCGAAGAATGCGAATGCAAATCCACTCGAGTGTAACGAGGGAAAAGATGAAAACGGGAACAAGAAATAAAATGGAAACCGTAAACAGACAAAGTGTGTGTCAGCCCTAGGAGTGGGAATGGGGAGGAAAGCGCTTAAAAGAGGCAAAAGGCGACCCAAAGAATTCAGATTGAAGTAAATTAGTTAAATTAACTAGAAAGAAAAGGCGAGGAATTTGCGAACTTACTCCGGACCGAAAGTTTCTCTATATATTTTCGAACAATTTTAATGCCAGTCCCTCCGCCCTACGCCCTTCGTTTTCTGACCGTTTGTGTCTCCCGCAGGCCTTTGGTTTTTGATTAAATTCCTGCCTCGACTATAAATATACAAATAAAGTAAAAGCACTCGACTTTTTGGGGGCTAAAAAAAAAAAATAGAGAATAGAGAATAGAGAATGCATGTGTGTGTTTTTGTGGCATAAGCCAGCAAGCAAATTAAAAACTAACGCCAATGGCAACGACAACTGCAGGGCGTCTGCTGCTGTCCAGGGCGCCCTTTGTTCCCAGTTGGAAAGCTGCCTTTTGGCCGTTTAGCGGCGGCCCAGAATTGTGGAAAATTCGCCCGTCTCCGCCCACGCCCCCGCCCCGTTTAGCAGCCTTGCTGGCTTTCCTCTGCAGGTTTTCATGCATTTTTAAGCAGCCATTTGTCAAGCGCGTGAGCTCAACTCACCGAAAACGGTGAGTGTGTACACTTAAAAAACCCTAAAGAATTTCCTATTATTTTTTTAGGCTACAGATTGCAGTTGAAGAGGGCTTACAACTAGTAATCGTTGTGTAAAATTAGAGTTTTCATAAAGTCTGACAGAGAAAGTCAAGAAATATATGTATTTTCCGAGTGTATCTTTGCGTGTGTGCGAGTAAAACTTTTAATTAACTAAAATTGAGGCGCCTCGGTCACAAAGAACTTTTTTTTTTCTTTCCTGAAAGGAAGCCAGGCCGAAAAAAAAGAACTCAAGGGGCTTTTACCTTTTTGAGAGACGAACAACCCCAAGCCCCCGTCGCCTCACACCGAAAAGAGGCGAAAACTTTCGACAGGCAAAGTACAAGATACTTAAGGCAACTGGCAAGTCAATTCAAACACTTCGAGCGACTCAACAGATCAAAATCGCGTGTGTCGCTTTCACAGGCTGGGGAAGGGGGGTGTATGCCTGCCCCCCTCCCTCTGTGGTAATATAACAAGGCTGACTAGGACATGCCCCAAAGGCAACGGCTGCATGTACGAGTGGAGAATGGAGAAGCTTGTGGACTTGTCGTACATCAGGCACAGCAGCAGCGAGTTGCGAGCTGCGAGCTGCGGGAAATTTTAAAGATTTTCTCAGTCTCAGTCTCCGGGGAAGAGAAGCTCTTTGAGATATCTGCTTAGAGTTAGTTTCTCAAAAAAAAAAAAAGATAGAAAGCATTTATTGCCCCCATTTAATGCCTTCCCTTTCCCCTTCTTTCAGACTCGGAACTGGAGGAGTTCGAAACGCCGGCCAGGTACAGGCCCGACTCGCTGAGTGCTCTGAGCAGAGCCACCCGGTTCACGGAGGACGAGATCAAACGAATTTACAGGGGATTCAAGGCCGAGTGCCCCACGGGCGTCGTCAAGGAGGACACCTTCAAAGTGATCTACTCGCAGTTCTTTCCACAGGGAGGTTCGTGCGGTACAGTATACTTTGTTTCGTTAACATTTCTGACTTGACTAGTGATTTACTAACGCCTGCCCTTACTGTATTGTTGCTCTTATATATCTGCATTTGCGCCCTCCTACTATTTCGTTGCCATATAGCGATAGCGATAGCGTTATCGATAGCAGCTATCGGTGTCACACCATCACTAGACAACAGTCAATCACCAAACACGTGTAGTTCGAGTTGTCATATCCCGATCTTGATCTGGAAACCGGTCTTGATCGCGATATCGATGTGTGTCCCGTGTCTAACTAACTTAGTATTAAATGTTAACTTTAGTACTTGGTACCTTGTTGTGTTTGTGTTTGTGTTTGCGTTTTAATGTTTATGTTGCTGTGCGTGAGCTTGTGTGTGAGTTTGGTTTTACGTTTACCTTAATGTTTGTCTCTTTTAGTTTGGGTCTCGAAGAGTAAATTTATTTAGTCAAAAGTTACTGTTATCGGTCTCTTAGTTATTCATAGATTTTCTATCCCTTTAAGCGGACTTGATTTTTATATTTTTTCAAGGGAAACTCAAACACTTTGTATACCTTAAAAACGATAAATCATTTATTTCCGTTTTTATTTATCGATAAATTAATATAAAAAGATTTTTTTATTTAAATCGATGTATTTATCGATTTATGATTTATGCTTACTTGATTTTTATATTATTATCATAGAAACTCAAACACTTTGTACACCTTAAAGTCAAAAAAACATTTATTTCCCATTCTATTTATCGATAAATTAATAAATTTAAATTACCAGTTTTCCACCCGTGATTCGATTAAATTCATTCGTTCACTTAGCTTTAATCGATATCTGCTGGAAAGCCGCAATCTAATTGGAAATCGAAATATTAACTCAAAAGTATGTGTTATCGGTCTTTAAGTTGTTCATCGATTTCCTATTCCTTTAAGCGAACTTGATTTTGATATTATATCAAGGAAAATCAAACTCTTTGTCGATAAATCATTTGTTTCGGGTATTATTTATCGATAATTTAAATTAAAATGATTTTGATAATTTAAATCGTTTTATTTATCGATTTATATACCAATATACTTAAAAGTTTGTGTTATCTTTCTCTCTCTTTAAGCGGACTAGATTTCTATATTATTCCCATGGCAGTTAAAACACTTTGTCCACCTTAAAACCGATAACTCTTTTATTTAAGTTTTTATTTATCGATAATTTCATATGGAGTAGTTTTTTTAATTTAAGTCGATTTATTTATCGATTTTTGTACCATTATTTTCACCCCAGCACGTGCTCCAAATATATTCATTCGTTCACTAAACTTTAATCGATATCTGCTTGAAACTTGCCAACCAAATGGAAATCAAAATGAAAATGAAAGCGAAGAGAAAGAGAAAGAGTGGCGGAGCATACAGTTGTGATTAGCAAAAGGACCCCAAACCAAATGGCAATTGTCTGGAGACTGGCCCAGCAACCCGAAGCCAAAACCAAAGCCAAAGCCAAAGCCCAAGCCAAGCCCTCGTCCAAACCCTTGCCAGCCCAAGCGCTTTTCCGGAAAAGTCAACTCGAGTCCCGGGGCAAAAGCCATTGATAAAAATGTATGACCCATGGGCCGAAGTCCCAAAGAGTTGCAGATGATCATCAAGGAGGAGAAGACGATAATGATGTGGCCTGGGCCTGGCTGGGAATGAGGACGAGGAGGATGCTAATGACGATGCCGGGCTATATTCAGCACGGCGAAAAGGCGACTCTTTGTTTGGCCGGGCCAAGCTGGCCCTTGGCTTGTAAAAATATGAAATGCAGAAAGCAAATTAGCAAAAAAGCATAAAAAGCAAAATCATGTTTCACAAGTCGCGGTCTTTTTAGGGGGCAGCAGGGGCAGCAGGGGGCGTGGCAGCCAAGCCGCCCACTTGACCTCGTTTGAACAACAAGTGAGTTTTTTTCGGACGTTTTTTTATTCGCATTTACATCTGCAAAAGCGAAGAGCAAAAAGCTGAAGCTGAAGCTGAAACTGAAGATGAGACCTGGCCGCAAAGGGGGACGGATTCTTTCAGTGGCCAGTAACTAACTGAATTGCTGATAGATTACTGCGGGCCAGGGTCCGCTGCGGGTCGGATAAGGGCTGCTCCTGCTCTGCTGGCCAAACAAAAAATGTCAAAGAAATGCAAAGAAAGCCCTTGCCAAAGGCCCTGATTATTCACTGGAAATATATTATGGCGGAATTTTATTTATTTGTCTGAATTACTAGAAGGGGAATTTTTTAACCAAAACCTATTTCAATGGGTTTTTATGAGAGAGAAGAAGAAATTTGTAAAATTAATAAGTTAGTTAAGGCAATTAAAGGGATAGGAGCCTGTGAAAGAAGCTTATGAAAGGGAAAATTCCAAAGGGGAACCTAGACACTAGACACACATTTTACGTCAATAAATAAATAATTCAAAATATATAAATTGAAGTATATTCAATAAGGTGAAATAATCGGTAATTTTATACGCAAGCTAAGTTATATTTTGCATTATATTGAAAGCTTAACAATACATTAAATATTTTGTTTAATATAAAAATCTCACAGAAAAAGCTAATTATTTTTCCAATAAAAAAAAACTAATAAAAAGTCGGCTGAATTTTAAAGTAAGAAATCTATAATTATGCCTTACATAAAAGAAAAAATTGTCTAAGGATTTTCATAGCCAGCTGAAGCTTAATATCCACTAGAATTAGGTTCTATGTTATTAATCCCTGTAACTAAAAATTATTTAACAAACTCCCAAAGAACCTTTCCCCTTTAAACTCCTTATCTTATTTGTTCTGCTAAAAATTCCCAATAATTCCCCTTGAAATCCCTGCCAGAATCCCATTCGCACCTCAGGCGCCTGGCCAGAGACAAGGGTCATAAATTCAGTTCAGAGGCAAAGCATTTGTGTATTGCCGCCGCTTAAATCCCGGCCGGCGGAGTGGGAAAAGTTATTGCTACACATGTTGGGACACTGAATTATTATAATAAACTTATTTTGACTACAATGGCGGCGACTAGGCTGCGGGGGCACTTCCTTTCCGCTCATCGACGGGCGGAAACGGAAATAAGGAATTCGCAGTAAACATGGGACTTGCTTCCCCCCCTATTCTCCATCATGTCTGCCGTTATCTGATGAAAAATAAATAATGAAATCATTTTTTATTTCGATAAGCTGCTTTGCCACACACGCACGCACTCGGAGCTCCGAGCTCTGAGCTGAGAGCTGAGAGAGAGAAAAAAATCATCATCAAAGTTGGTGATTTATCACTTTTGGCCCGGCCCCTCGCCGCTGTTGTGGGCTTTGTTTTTTTCCAGGCCTTTATTTTGCCAGACTTGCGCCGCGCTTTCCTTGGCAAATTTCTGCGCAAATTTTATAACAATTTTTACATGGCACATTTGCAGTCATTTTTGATTTGCCACAGCAGAAAAAAACAGGGAAAAAAGCGGCGCAGAATGATTTCCTGGGAGCAGATGCCATCTTTTGCCATTGAGCTTTGACCTTCGTGGGCGCGGCACTCTGCGTCATGCGTCATAAAAACACATTAAGCATCAAACGGCGACAATAAATTTGGACAAATAAATTTATACACTCGCACAGTACGTGTGTACAGTGGGTTTCGCGGCTTTAAGGCGCCCGCAAAGTTTAAAGTTCAAGCGGAGGTTGCCTTGGGGAAGAGTTGGAGTTTTTGGAGGATTTTTTTGGAGCAGTATTAAGGCCTGAACTGAAGGGGGAATTTTTTTGTTCAGTTTTTATATAATATAAATAGCTTAATTATATACAAAATAAGATTAAAACTGCTGGTTTTATAAAAATAAATATATTAAAATGCTTAATGCCTTAAAACCACTTTATATTCTGTGTAAAAACAGCAAATAAAAGCAATTAACTCCCCAAAGCTCTTGAAAAACTGAACAAAGAACTATAAAGTCTTAAGTTAGATCCTGTTTAAGTGCCATACATTGATAGAGAGCTGTCACATGTTAAGGACCGTCTCGACTGCCACTAAGTAAACTTGCTACCAAATTGAGTTATCGACAAACCAGTAAATGCAACAAAATTTGCCAATCGCCTGAACTTTTGCATTTATGGCCGCGAGTTTTTAAGGAATGAAAGGAAGCCCCGAGCCCCGAATGGCATTTGATGCGATTTTATGAACTGACGTCTTGCCAAAGAGGTGTAAACGTTGCGAGCGCATAAACCCGAAATAAGAAAGAGGAAAAATGACAGCAAGAACAGGGGCAACATCGAGCCATAAACATAAACGCGAATCGTAAAAAAAGTAGCAGAGAGCCGAGCCGCCTGGGGGGAGCGAGTGCAATAATCAAAATGTTATGTGATGGCCAGATAAAGAAATTTTTCTGACAGCCCAAAGAGTGGAAGTAGGAGGCGGGGAGGAGACACTAAGTGCGCTAAGTGCTCTTGGCGAAAGTCGGAAAATGCGATAACAGCGAGGGGAAATCTGCCAAGAAGCGAGCGCGCGCCCTCGCCCCCATAAGTAGGCAACACTTTCTGAAAAGGCTCAAATGGAAGCAGTGCACGCTGCCAGCAAGCCAGCAAGCAGTGCTTATCAGCCGACACAGGAGACACTCGCATAATTAGCTGCAAACTGTTTCCCTGCTGCTCCGCCGCCGCAGAAACTTTCGGCAACTCAGGCACCAAAAAATGTTGACTTTTCCACTGATAAACGGAAAAGACAAAAAGCACAAGCACACACACACACACACACACACTCCGAAAGCAAAATAGAAAATAAATGAGGAAAAGCGAAAAAGCGAAAGCGACATGGAAAAACTTTTGCGGTTGACAAAACTGTAAGGGAAAAGCGAAAGTCAAAAGTTTTCGAAGCCAAGACGAAGACGAAGACGACCCACATAAAAGTTGCTGCCCCAAAAACTTATATCTATGTATATATGCTGGCCAAACTATTGAGACGCTGCTTAAGACACTCAAAAAAAATGTCTAATAAATAATTATCAAGGTTAAAATTGTATTGGTGTTCGAAAAGCATCATAAAGTGTGCTATTAACATTTTATTTTATATTTTAACTTACCAAATATGAGTTTTTTGTTTATTTGTTAGTAAAATATAAAAACTATAAAAAAATATATGAAATTCGATTGTGAACTGCCCAACTCATAAAAAAAAGTATTACGTTTTCTTTTCCCATTTTTATTACTAATCAATATTAAATAGGTCACAATTTCAAGCCTTTATTGTCATTTCTTATATTATAAATATTATTTTACCATCATTAAAACACATTGCAAGGTATTTAATTTCAGTAAAGTAACCAACAAAGCTTTGTTTTTATTTTTCAATTGAATATCCTCTTTTTCCTACTCTGTCTTGTTTATTACCATATTTTTCTTCATTTATAAATATTACATATATTATTTTACCATCATTAAAACACATTACAAGGTATTTAATTTAAGTAAAGTAACCAACAAAGCTTTGTTTTTATTTTTCAATTGATTATCCTCTTTTTCCTACTCTTGTTTATTTATAACCAGATATTTCTTTATTTATAAATATTACAAATATTATTTTACCATCATTAAAACACATTACAAAGTATCTAATTTAGGTAAAGTAACCAACAAAGCTTTGTTTTTATTTTTCAACTGATTATCCCCTTTTTCCAACTCTTTTTTATTTAATACCATATTTTTCTTTAAATATATGTTGCCCTTTTTGAGTGCGTGTGCGAGCCTTTGTTTGTAGAGTTGATTTCAAATTGTTGCTGAAAAGTTAATCGCTTCAGTTGCGACCTTATTGGTCAACTTTTGACATGTTGGCCAGCCCGGATCTTGGCCGTGGAATACTCTCATTTAACGCCCTCCTCTCTTGCTTTCATTTCGACCAACAACGTTCAACCAACAACAACGCCGGACAACAGCCAATCCAACCCTTTATGCGCACTATGTATTTAATACACTGGATCAGGATCACAGTGGCATTGTCAGCTTCGAGGTGAGTTTAAAGCATCCTTTTAAGCCTTTATTTTTCTCTCCTTTGAAGACAGGCTAGGCCTCAAATTGGGTTCAAATCCTGCATGCATAAAGAGGAGAGATATCCCCATTAGGCGAGCAGGAAAAAAATATCCCGTATCAGTGGCAGCAGCTAAATTAATCCATTAGGGAAAGTTCCCCCCTTTATGGTAGTCTTTTTCAGTCAGTGATGGCAGCTCTAAGTGATTAAATTTTTGTAATTGGAAATTGCCAACCGATATTCGAATTGAAAAATCATTTTTAAAATATTAAACTAAAGAATATCGGCATAGTTTTACAAGAAAGTTATCTTTTATATATATTTCTAAAGATATATAACTAAAAACCTGTCTACCTGACCTTATAAGGCTTTATTAAGAACTCAAAACCCGAAAATTATAGCCCTGACCCCCAACTTTAATATTGATTGGAATACCTCAGGGTCGGCAGATAAACTAGAAAATAATTGGAAATATGGACACCGTGTCCTTGGGCTTCCACTAGCCACATTTCACATTTCTCGTGAAAATTGCCAAGTTGCCAGAACAGCTTTTCATTTGTGTATGTCTCCTGCTACTACCGTGTGCGACATCAAAGTAGGGCCTGCGGCCACAGACGAGCATGAGAAATGCAATGGGAAGC
Organism: Drosophila auraria; assembly: GCA_008042615.1. Classification (NCBI taxonomy): domain Eukaryota; kingdom Metazoa; phylum Arthropoda; class Insecta; order Diptera; family Drosophilidae; genus Drosophila; species Drosophila auraria. Next base: position 20,867 of record VNJW01010525.1, on the reverse strand, counting down.
ATTTGCCCAGCTCATTTCCGTGCGATGTGTGTTTTGGCTCTTGGCTCCTCTCACAGCTCCGCACAATCTCAATCTCGATGGTCCGGTCCCGTCCGTCTAATGGAGTTTCGTTATGTGTGGGTCCTGGGGCGGAATTACGATTCAGATTGGGCCATCGAGCGCTGGGAGGAAATTGAGAAATTGTCTTAGAAATCAACTTTCGCACAACAATTTGTGGCACTTACTCTGTCTGTCGGCGCCATTTGCAATTAAACCGAAAGCATCCAGACCGAACCCTAATGTGTGCGTAACAGCACTGAGAGAAAAGTATAAGAGTTTCAGCACATCCTTGATTGTGATTTACTAAGAGGTCTTTGCAAAAGCAGTTCGTTTAACATAGTAGAAAATATATTAAATTTTAGAAACATATTTAATCAAAATTTTATTTGTAAAATATACAATTTAAAATAGATTTCTTCGCAAAAGCAGTTCGTTTAACATAGTAGGAGATATATTTAATTTTACAAATATATTTAATCAACATTTTATTTCTAAAATATAAAGCTAAAATAGATTTCTTCGAGTGCATTTCCCCCAAGGCTTGCGTTTCAAGGGCAACATTTATGACCACATACGCATAATTGAGGCCACGCCAAGTGTTTGGGCAATGTGGCCGTGGTTGTGATTGAAGCGCTGCAGTTTATCGAAACGTCAGCCTATCGTTATCGATAATTAATCTTGTTGTGGGCCAATTCAATTGCCAGGCAAGTGCGTAGGACTCGAGATGCGTACACACACAGAGGCACGAGCAATTCAATTTAATTTACTCGCTGCGCCTCTTAATGTCCGGACGATGATGCGGCGCTAACTGAAATTGTTGAGGTCACCCGCGGCCGGGGGTGGGGGTCGGGACGGGGCCTTTGACAGGGTCAGAGGTCAGGTTGGCCGGGGGAAGGTGGCGCGGTGGAAGGCGGACAAGACTTAAGTACAATAAAATTACTTTAGACATTTTAAGTATAAAATATGGCTGACAGCGCCGAGTCGAGTCGAGTTGAGTTGAGTTGAGTTTGAGACTGTTTTGGTTTGGTTTGAGGTTCTAACACGAAGAAAATGGGTTATAAAAATTAATAATAATTGATAACAAAAGTATATATTTTATAATATAGTTTATATCTTATTTTTAAATATTTTTCAAAAGCCACTTTATAATTTGTTAAAAGAAATAAAAAAAAGAAAACACCAAAAAATAAGTCTTTTTTTTTTAATTTTTGAGCTATATGGAAGATTAAGTAATTAATATTTATATTTTTTAGTGGAAGGCCAACGCTGCTAGTGCTCGGTTAAATAATTATCAAGTTTAACATTGTATGCTATACTTAATTTGTTAAATAATAAAAAAAAATATATATTTTTTTTTAATAAATTGCTTAAAATATTTCTATATAAAATACTTTATTTATATTTTTAAAAAGCCTCTTATTATTACCATTGCAAATTCAATTAAAGAATAAAATATAAACTAATTCATTTTTTAATTTTTTAGATAATATAAAACTAAAAAAAAAACAAAAAATTGTATAATTTAAATAATGGCTTAATATTTTTTTATATAAAATACTTTGTTGTTCTTTTTTTATATTTCTAAAGAGCCACTTCTTCACTTCATATTAATCATTAATAATAATAATATAATAATTATATAATTATTTTATATTAAATGTACATTCAATTAATTAATAATTGAAAAACAAGCCAAAGAAAACCAACAAATTAAATTATTTTTGAGCAATATTGGAGTTCAAATAAATACTATAATAAAATATTCTTTAATTAATAAATTGCTTAATATATTTCTATCTTAAATTGAGCGAAATCAAACCAAAAATTTGACTACCAACTATAGAGTAATTTAAAGTAAATTCCTTTAAAATAAATCTTTTCTATTTCGTTGAAAGGTTTAAATATTTAGTAAAAATGTACTAATTAAGCTATAAAGCTCCTTGTATTTAGTTTTCCATTTTCCGCCCCACAAATGATTGTTTTCCGTGCAGCTTAGAAGCAAAAGTTGTGTAGCATCGTGAGTCTCTAAATGAAGCTGATTTGGCTCGAAAAAGGGGGCGGATATGGATGTGAGTGTGGGCTGTTCTGGGGTGGCGCCAAATGATGCTGCAAAATGGCCGAAAAACAACAACCAGAGGGGCAAAGGTCCAGGCTGGGAGGGCGCCTAAGCGCATTTAGTTACGGTTTATTAGTGACAGGAGCCGAGAACAAAGAGTTCCTCCAGAAACACGCAGCCTAGACGCTTAAGCGCTCTATTAACTGCCGCAGCACCAAAGTTGTAATAAGCAAAGTACACAGAACAGACACCATCCGAGCATCCGCTTAAAAGCCCCCCGAAAGTTTTCGGGTCCGAGAAAAGTGTTCGGTCATTGGCGGAGGAAAGTGAATTAGAATCGGGGGGCTTTGGAGTAGGAAAATGTGGGAAAATGTAGGAGAATGTAGGCGAATGCCCAGCCAGATGATTGGCGTAATGGCAGCCGGGAAAATATGGGTCTTGGGGGGTAAAAGCTGTACGTAAGTACGTAATAAATGAGTTCAAAAAGAACATTAATATGGGTTCTACGAGAGTAATCAAAGAAGAACAGAGACAATAAATAAAACAGTCTTTAACTTTGTCTAAGTTTCCTATTCATTATAAAGACCACAAGCATTTCATTTAATTTATTCTGTTAAACATTCTCTTTTAATTCAGGAAGAAACACAATTATTCTCGACTTGACATTCATTTTCTTGTCCATTTTACCTTCTCCAATGGTGGCTTTAAAAATTATGGAAAATCTTTAACACAAAACAGGGGAAAAACGCTGAAAGCAGATGCATATTTCCTGAAGGAAGCCAAAATTTAATGGTTTCATCCTCTGGCATCCGCTGGTTGCACTTTTCCAGCTTTTGCTTTGCCCCGAATTTTCCGCCTTTGCTTGGCTTCTGTTTTCCGCTTTTCGCTTTGGGCGAAAACTGCTGCGAAAAATAATGCGCCAAATTCAGAAATTCAGAAATCAAAGTGAAATGTCTTGAAATTGAAATAAAATTCGGAACGAAGCGAGTCTAGGGGCGACGGGGGAGTGCGGAAAATCTATAGTTTCCACCGAATTCGCGTGTTTCGCTCTGCTGTCGCCTGTCATTGTCAACATTTCTATTGCAGCCAGCGGATTGCACCAAACAAGAGCTAACGAAAGAAAATCCAAATAAATTTCTGCGCATCTGCGGATTGAGGGGGAAATTCCGGGTGGTCTTTCCGCCCCCGTGGCGTGGCGCATGCAAATTGCGAATAATTCTTTTTGCAGTTTATTCACTGTCTTCGCTACTGCCCTGCGATGTCCGAACATGAACTCCACTTCCGCTCGGCAGACACAGAGTGGGCGGCAGCACACACACACAGCACACAATGCCATTGAAACGATGAATTATGGCGATTTTAACGCCAACTTTGTCAGGGTAAGTCGGGGAAAGCCAGCGGAGTTGGGGGGAAAATAAGCACGGGAAAATGCGAGTAGGCGAATCCAAGACAAAAAAATATAAAAATACCAAGGGAAGCAGCTAAACAGAAACGCAAAACCCCAAGTCAAACAATGGGACATCCCTGGGATAGCGAAATAGGAAAAGGGAAAGCGAAAGCGAAAGCGAACGGAAAAGCCAAGAGAGCTCGGAGGAGCTACGGGAAAAAGGAGCCAAAAAGCGAGGAGAGCGTGACACGGAAAAGCGACAATAGCTTCAAGGTGGAAAAGGGATTAAATTCGGTTAAATTTTATACTGGAAAAATTTGATTTTAACTAAATTAACGTGCAGAAAATACAAAACTAAATTTGATTAGGTAAAATCATGGATTTGTCATACTCAGTATATTTAATTATTCAGTATTCAGTGCAGTTTAGTATTAAAATACGCTTTCGGTGTAGTCTCGAGGTATTTTTTTTTGCAAAGCTACGAAAGGTCACACTAAGCCAAGCAACGCTAATCTCGTTGGGCGCCAAAAAAAAAGAGAACAAAACGTGAAGAATCCCTTCAATTATTTGATCAGGTCAAATCTTGATTAAGTTTGGTATATTTTATTATTCAGAATTGCGCAAAATATAGTATTTAAATACGCTTTCTGTATCGTTGTAAATCATTTTCTGTAAAAGTACAAGCGACGCCGAACGCGTTGGGCGCCAAAGTAGAGAAATAAAAAAAAAAGAAAATCCTTTTTAAAAAGTCCGTTACTTAACCTACTTGTGTAATTGTTCTGGAAAATCGTAACTGCATTATGTACAATGTTTAAATATTTTATTAGATAATTTTCCCTTTACCGTGCAAAAGTTCTCCTTCTGTAGACAGCAAGTTGGCATTTACGAAGCACAAAATGTAATTTGCAAATCAATATTGCAATCAAGTCCACGTTACTTCGCCGAGAGTGTCTGCCTGTCGTCTGTCTGTCCTGGGAAATAATCGCAATCACGTCAGCCGTCCATCTCTGAGAGCCACACACTTTGCTTTTCCGCTTTCCCGCTTTCACTCGCACTTTGCCCGCCCCTTGCCGGCGCTTATCTGTGCGAGCTTTTGCCTTTTTGCCTGCTCGCCGTTTTCGTTGTTGAATAATGACCTCAAAATTGTAATGACTACAAGGCACGTACTCGATATAAAGCATGCACAAGGAAGGGCCCTTAACCCATGACGCCTTCAGCTCTCCAGCCCCATCCTGGCCCCGGATCCGCTCGGTAATTCCCTAGTTTTGTGTGTGACGGTCGGACTAAGTAGACTTCCGCTTTTCAATTAAGTTCCACATATTGTTGCAAGGTGTTTTATGCGCGATTTGCATGACAGTCGCGTTTATTAAACTGCCAACAAGAGCGGAGCCCCACAGCCACATCCACACCAACACTCACATCCAGAAATAATGGCTGCAAAAACGGGCCAACGGCAAACCTGTCATGGCCATATTGAAATTGTGGGCAGGGCCAATATGCCACGGGGAAGATGGCAAAGAGTGCTGCGACCTGTTTACGCTGGCAGAAAAGATAAATTGCTCAAGTGTGTGAGATAAAAGCAATTGAGTGGAGGCAGCCGCGAGGGGCTCCGGGACGATATACTATCCCAGAGTCCTAGACGTGCAGGGAAGGATACTGGGAGCGAGAAAGGATTGTATCCGCAAGCAGTCAAGTACGGCAAACAGGTTAACATGGCAGTTGAGTGAGCGCTGCAAGCAGTCCTACACGATCCCAGTTGCATATATCAATAAGGAAAATCACTTGGATTGCAAAATATGGAAAATGGGAGCTTTTACACACCTGGTCACATTGCCACGAATAAAAATGTAGGTGCTATGAGACAATTTATAAATTACTAGGATCTAGATTTTTTTTAAAGAAGGGATATGTCCCACACGATTACAGATGCATATATCAATAAGGAAAATGGGAGCGTTTACACACACCTGGTCACATTGCCACCAACAAAAATGGGAGGGAATGACACACTTTCAAAATTATCAGCAACTAGATTTCGCCAATAGATCCTCACCATACCAATTGCATATATCAATAAAGAAAGTCACATGGATTGCGAAATATATAGGGACATGGTCACACTTCCACCAACAAAAATGGGGTGGTATGACACAATTTATGAATTACTAGCAACAAGATTTTTTTAATAGAATGAGTATATCCTCACGATACCAGTTGCATATATTAATAATAAAAAACCACTTGGATAGCAAAAATTTTGGAAAAAACACTTCCACCAGCAAAAATGTGAGGATATGACACATTTCATAAATTACTACAACTAGATTGCGGTAATAAATATTCTGCATGGCCCTTATTTTTTGATTTTACAGGCACATTATCTTAGAGTTAATAGATTTTGAAGAAAAGCGCTCGAAGAACTCGGGGCAATGACGTTATAATTCTCAATTCCGGGAACTTGGAGAAGGAGACTGTGTTTATGCAATTATCTTAGGAAAAGTCACAAAAGCATGAAAAAAGCATTCTAAAACTAATTTGGCAAAGGATATAATAAAGAAATGGTAAAAGAAAGATTTTAAAAACAATCAATTTTTATGTACTTTCCAGTTGGCTCTTGCACCAATTCAACCTAAGAATGCAGTTTGAAATTAAGCTGTGTTAGATGAATATTCCAATAAAATAAAGACCTTCTTTTATAGTTATACATGGACTTTATCTTTATAGGTGAATTAACATTATATTTAAAGAAAGGTTATTTAAATGACTATAAGTCCGATTAAGAAAATATTTCCCTGCCATTAACAATTTTTTTTTTCTTTAAATTCATATTTATTACAATAAAAACAAAGCCCGCAAAAAAATGTTGAATAAATTCGAATTACAACCCACCGAATTTCCACTTTAAGAAATATTTCCTTAGCTAATTCAAATCTCTTTCAAACTCAAAACTCGGTATCTCTCTTACATCCTTGGCGTCTAATCCAATCCCGCCAATCAAGCTGTTCCCAGCACTGGCCACTGGCCAGGTTTTTCAGGGAAGAAACTATCATAAATCCGCTTAATCACTCGGCCAGAGAGTGCAAACTTCAGTTTGAATTTTCAATCTGCGAGATGTTTTGCCAGCTAGCCGCTCAGCAATTTGTCTATGTCGAATGGTGAAAGTTTCTTGCTTCGCTTTCGGTGATTTCTCGAGCAGTTTTTCTGTTTTTCTCTAGTTCGTTTTGATAAATTAGTTGGACGCTGCAATTGCCCAAATGGCCAGGACAAGACAGGCTCCCACTTCTCCCATTCGTTGCCATTATTTTTACTTTTCTTATGCCGTCTTACTTTGCTGTGTGCTTTCTTCTTTCCTTCCCATTCTGCCTGTGATATGCAAAGGGACTCTGGAGTCGGGAGCCAGTTGGCTGTCAGCTGTGGGCTTCCCAAAACGCCTCAACACCTCTAGCACCAGAAGGAGCAGCTCTGGGGGGGGCCGTAAAAAGTTTTGCCCCTGCTCCTGGCCAGTTCTTATCTAGGTACATTTGTCATATAAAGCATAGAAATAAATGTCCACTTCAGCGGCAGAGGCAGAGCCAGAGCCTGGCTGGGAATGGGGAGTGCCACGGGGGAATGCTGTGATACAGCAGCGGTAAAAATAATATATATTCGTGGGAATAAATGCCACATACTTCCAGAGAGAAGGAAGGAACTATTTGAGCAACCTTAGGTGCTTGCTGCGGTTTACGAGCAATTTCTTAAAACATATTTTCAATTTCTTTTATACCTGTAACTCCGGCTCCTCCTATTTATGCCAACTTATTTCTTCGCAGGACTTCGTTCAAGGACTTTCGATACTGTCGCGCGGCTCCGTGGAGGAGAAGCTGCGCTGGACCTTCTCGCTGTACGACATCAACGGCGACGGCTTCATTACGAGGGAGGAAATGACTGACATTGTGACTGCCATATACGAGCTAATGGGCCGCCTGCCCGACGAGTGTCCCGAGGAGGAGAAGATCAAGGGCAAGGTGGAGCACATCTTCCAGGTGAGGCCTCTCCCTTCTCCCTTCTCCCCAAATCCCAAACAATTCGCGCCCATTATTTATGCTAATTACACGCGTACAATTTGAGCCTGAGTCGCGGACATGAAACTTATTTACTTTGCATTATGCAAATGCAAATTGTCTATTTCAATTTTCCGGCCAAGCAGCTCGGGTTTTTCGGTCCCGGTCCTGGTCCTGGTCCTGGTCCTGCCTGGCTCCTCCTTGGCTTGCCAGTCACGCATTGTCATTAGCGGTCGTTGGCAGTCGGAATAAATTGAGCAGAGCAAATGGGCCCGTCCCGGAGAGAGTGAAATTGATAATAGATGGCCGGGAATCATTCCTGAATCTAAATTCCATAGCCTGCTGGCCGAAGCGGAAGCGGAAGTACTGCGTCAAAGCAGTGCGCGGCTCGCACAGCGCCTTCAAGCAGTTGCTTTGCCAACCGGAAACTCCGGCTCGAAGCTTAAGTCAGGCAATTGGCAAAAAGAACGCGTATTCTTTTAAATAAAAAATAATTAAATAATAAATATAGCAGTTTAACTAATAATAATAATAATAAATATAAATTATAAATTAATTAATTATTAAATTAATAAATATAAATTCCATAGCCTGCTGGCCAAAGCGGAAGCGGAAGTAGCGCCTCGCACAGCGCCTTCAAGTTGCTTTGACACTTTTCCAACCGGAAACTCCGGCTCGGAGCTTAAGTCAGGCAATTGGCAAAAAGAACGCGTATTCTTTTAAATAAAAAATATTTAAATACTAAATAATACAGTTTAGCTAATAAAATAAATAGTTTTTATATATAAATATCTGCAATATTTCTGCTTGCAGAAAATGGACATCAATCGCGACGGCGTGGTGACGCTGGAGGAGTTCCTGGAGGCCTGTCGCAACGACGACGCCATCTCGCGATCGATGTCCGTGTTCGACACAGCGTTCTGACCATATCCGACCGACAAGGGCGACGAGTACACGGTCCGTCGGCCGCGACGCAGTCGCAGTCGCAGCCAGCAGCAGCAGCAGCAACACCCACAGGATTCAGAGAAACGTAAGTCCAAGCACAAGATGAAGAACAAGCAACAGCAAAAACAGCAGCAACCACATAGCACTAGACAGCAGAAGTGTTGTCACATAATCGACATGGACGGCGGCGACAGCTCCACCACCACGACCACCACATCGGCGGCCACGGGCACCACCCTGAACTGCAATGTCCTGGACAGGAAATCGCAATCACATCATCCCCATTCCCATCCCGAGGAGGCGGACGAGTACGACGAGGAGGAGGAGGAGGACGAGGACGACGAGGCAGAGGCGGAGGCGGAGGAGGAGGACGACAGCTATGGCTCCTTTGTCTGCCGGCACTGCCAGAGGCCGCAGTCCGTGGGCCGTCGATCGCACAGCAAGTCCAAAACGCACTCCCAGTCCCAGTCACAGTCCAAGTCGCGGAAGCGCAGCAAGAGCAAGAAGCGCCACCAGGGCAAGGCCGGAGCAGGAGCCGGCGGCGGTGGCGGCGGCGGCCAGACGGCGGTGCAGGCCAGGTGGCCGGAACTGAACGTGGCCAACGAGCAGGCCATCCGCTTCCGGTGCCCGCAGGTGGGGCCGCAGGTGGGTCGCGACCTCCACACGCCCCAGCCCCTGCACTTCCACCATCCGCAGTCGCAGGGCCGGCCCAAGACCAGGTCCCGCCCCCCGAGGCGGGCGCCCAAGGATGCCCCAGCACCGCCACCGAACCCGAACCCGCACCCGCACGCGCACGCGCACCCAAATCCGAACCTGAACCCGCCTCAGCCACCGCCACAGCCCCCGCAACAACCATTACCCTCCGAACTAGCACCCCTGCCGCCCCTCGTGATCGCGGCCACTGGGGGGGCCGAGGGCGGCGCCGAGGTCGACGCCGATCCCGATGCCGAGGCCGAACCCGATGTCGATGGGGATGGGGATGGGGATCCGCTGCATCCCCAGCGGCCGAGCACCCCCGATTCCCCGTCGCTGGTCACCGTGAGCACCTGGTACACGGTGGCCAAGCAGGGTGTCTCCTGCTAATCGCGGCGAGCAGTGAGTATCCTTGCCATCCTCCAGCCATCCTGCACTCACCAACAAAAAACGAACCCAAAAAGAAATTCAAATCAGAAAAACAGAAAATCAGAAAAAGAAAATGAAAATGAAAACAAATAACGCCTTTCCCGATTCGGTGTGCGGACTTGTTGTTGTTGTTCCAGATTTAAATATATGTATACAATATATATATTTTATGCTTATATGAATTATATATGTGTGTTGTTTAGGATGGATCTCCACAGGCTCAATATCTATTTGTTTCTCATTCAATTCTCGTTAAACATTCTTAGTTCTTTCTTTTAAAAGTAAATTTATCTAAAAATGTTTGTTAGGGTTAATAAGTTAAATACCTTTTTTTGCCTTCATTACTTTCCCTTTTTTAATAAATAAATCAAAAACTATTTATAGAGAAGATCCACCCTACTGTGTATGTGTATTATGTAAGCCATTATCGGTGGTTTCCTTTCTGATTTCTCCCACTAAGAGTATATTTGTACTATAATTAGCCAAATGAAGTTTACAAAGAGTTTAAAGCGTTCTCTGTGTGTGTACCTCGATCGATGTTGCAAACTGTCAAATGTGTTATAGTCTAAAGTACAGTTAATTCTATAGAAAATGTAAGTGACGACGAAGAGAAAGCAAAATGCTAACTGAAACTGAACCAAAAAAATATATATATATGAAAAACATTCAAACACTTTCTTTCCGTTTTGTTTTTGGCCCGAGACATAACTTCTTAGAAATATTGTTAAATGTCCTAGAGTTACATAAATTGACGTTAGCTGTGATGAAAAAACAAAGTATATTAAACGAAAAACTGGCATATTCTTAATTGTAAAAACAAAGCGAGAGGACTCAACTCGAGTTTGGGAGGAAATTGCTCAAAGAAGGATACTTCCACTTCACCGAAGTATTCGACGAAACAAGTAAATAGTAGAGTGTGGGTGTGTTTGCAAATGTGGGCTTAGAGAGATTTAGAGAAGAGACTTATGCAAGAATTTAGGGATTTCCCCGAATATTCAAGTAACTTCTGGATATTATTTTTCTTCATTTTATTATTTAATATCAAACAACTATGAAAAAATTTAGAAACATCACAGAAGTAGATAAATAATTTATCGATTCGCTTTTTGATACTTAAAAAAGTCTAGCTCGATAACTTTTTTAAAAGATTACCTTTAAATTTCGTAAAGTTACTTTCGGGACAAACAAATTCAGAAATATTATTTAGTATTGATGCATCTTATGAATTTATCAATATTTAATGATTTTTTCGTCGATAACTGCACTTAAGGATTTTCCCTGAATATCAAATTACCTTCTGGATATCGTTTTTCTGCATTTTATTATTATTATTGATTAATATCAGCCAACTGTGGAAATATTATTCTATATAAAACAATAAATATGCAGATTAATGATTTATCGATTTTCTTTTCGATATTAAACTATTTTTATCCCGATATCTGCATTTAAGGACTTACTTCAATTTTTGTGCATTTTAATAATATTATGATTTAATTTTTTTTATATTAAAAACCTACGAACAAGTGCAGCAAATAGAATTCGCTATGGAATCAATATCCTGATTAATGATTTATCGATTCACTTTTCGATATATACAATTTTTACCTCGACAACTGTTTTTGAGGATTTCCCCTGAAATTATTCACGTTACTTCTGGTTTTCCAAAATTGATTACAATATAATATTATTATTATAAAATATAATTATTTATTTCATATTATTTTAGAATTATTTAATATCAAGTAACTTTAAAGAAATTCAGAAAATATAGTTCGCTATCCACATTGTTGATTTATCGATTCACACTTCGATATATTAAGTTTTTATCCCAATAACTGCTTCTGAGGATTTTCTTCTAAAATTATTCAAGCTACTTCTGGTTTTCTGAAATGTTTAATGTTTATTAATTTATTTTAATTGCTTAACATCACATAACATTGCAAAAATTTAGAAAATATTCACTATGGAATCAATATCCTGATTAATGATTTATCGATTTACTTTTCGATACTTAAAGTTTTTTAGCCCGATAACTGCTTTAAAAGGATTTCCCCCCAAAATTATTCAAGTTACTTCTGGACTGTTTTATGCATTTGACTATTATTATTTTTGGGAATATCAAATAACTGTGAACAAAAACAGAAACATCATTCGGTGTGGAATCAATAAATATGCAAATTAATGAACAGGCCAATGCTATTTTTCGCTTTAACAAAAACACACACTGTCGCTGCGGCTCCAATTGAAATGCAAATGAAACGCCCAAAAAGTGCCAAAACCAACAGCAAATTCAAGGGAGCAAGTAGAGTTTAGTTTTAATTGAAGCCGGCAGGCAGCCTTCGGCTTCGGCTCTATTGGATAAACGTAATTGGATGCCATTAAATTTCACTAGATTCTTGTACTATAAAACACGGAAGTTTCGCTCGCTTTTCGAAGTTTGCCGGGCGTTAACTTTTTTGCTAACTGTTATTGCTTGACATGCTTTTGTTGTTGTTTTCATGCCATTATATGCCACATTGGACACATCAAAGAAACACACACACTGAGACACACACACGCACACCCAAAACAAACAAGGATGTAAACGCATGGGAATTGAAATTCGTGAACGGCAATTAAAATATCTGCTTTTCTTTCTCTTCTCTTCTCTTCCCCTCTCTCTCTCTCTCTCTCTTTCTCTTCTTTTTCTCTCTCTCCCTTTCTCTCTCTCTTGCACCACAATAAACACACACACACGCGTGCAGAAATTTGCATAGAAAGTAAATGAAATGCGTAGCGAGAAAGACAACGCGAATCTGCCAAAATAAAAATCAAGGTGCATGCCATGTCCATAAATATGCAATTATGCAATGGATGTGTGCTTGTGCAACTGTAAAACTGTAAAACTGTAAAAAAAAATAGCGAGAAACTAACGGGAATGGAAAGTAGCAGCGCTGCAACGAGCTGTTGCATTTAAGGGGCTCCAAGCAGTTCTTCTCAATTAAGCAAGCCGGATGTGCGCGCAGCTGCTTGCCAGCAAGCAGTGCCCCGCGTGCCAGTGTGTACACGCCCCGAGAAAATGTACGAAACGAAAGCTTTACACAATGAAACTAAACCTAAAACTAAAAACTAATAGCTAATACTAAAGAAATAACACTTTAATGAGCATATATATATATATATATATATATGTATACATAGAGAGAAACTTGAATTACAAAGAAACTATATTTATACGGAGTACGAGGAACAGGAAAAAGAAATAGCAAGGAGCAAGAAATAACCACTAAGTTCCGCATAATTGATATTTAATTGGAGGCAGTTTGACTTTCTATTCGAAACACAACTTATATATATATGTTATATGTATGTATAGAAGAGATAGTAGGTAAATAAATGTGAATTTTGTGCTGTCTAAATCAAAATAATGGCAACACGCACACACGGCAAGAAGTGGTCCCCGGGGCCGAATTCGAGTGTGTCTCGCACTCGTGTGTTGTTTTTTCCGCATTGTTGCCAATGCTATATCTCCATTAGCAAATTAGTTGAATCGATGACGATGGTGACAATGATGGAATGTCACCAAGTCCTGGCCATCGTCACATATGCAAAACATATGTACAGGAGGCTTGAGAGTGTGTGATGTGAGCTGAGAGCTGAAGCTGAAGCTAAATCAAATAAAAAAACAAATGTTTGAATCAGAAATTGGACCACAACAACCATGGAAGGCAGGAAGGCAGTGGCATAAACCGATATCCCCTGTGTATATGCATATTATATTTACATACATATACACACATTTACATAAATATATATACACGACGAGGCATACAATATTTATCAAGTGAAAATGAAAATGAAAATGAAAACGAAAATTGGTGTGTAATTGTAATTTTTTGTAGCTAGAACTAAGTGACACAGCAACCAGAAGGGCAGAAGGGCAGAAGGACAGAAAGGCAGAGAACTATTAGAGGTAAATACACAGATTATGCGCCAGAAAGGAGAATAGAATATATCTGGAAGCCAGAAAGTTGAAAATTAATAATTGAAAATCTCGTTGTACATAGTTAGTGAGTGGTTCTTTTCGCAGTTACACCAACTACAGACCTTTCTCTATATATACTTAACTCTAAACACAAAGTAATTGTTGCATTTTTAACCCTATACACATACTTGCAAGCATACATAGCTGTGTACTTAGCTGTAGTCTTCCAGATACCGATACCGATACCGATGCCGATACGAAGCAGAGAACTCTATTCCTCGTAGATTGAACCTGTAGCAAATTTGTACCTTAGCCGAAACACCCACATAGCTTTCAAAACTAAACAAATCCAACCGGAATACAAATTGTAAAACAATAAGTCCTCGAAATAGACACGAGTCCAAGTACAGGCCCAGCTTGAGGGCCGCCATATACAAGACATAACTGTAAAGCTTTTAAGCTGTCAAATCTGTAAAAACTGTTGCTGTCGAGGTCGCAGACGAAGAAGAACTGTATTATTTTTGGATAAATGTTATCGATGCCCCCCTTGATTCTCTGCCCACTCCCAAGGCTATTCAGTGTTAGATCCTTCGAACTATTGGTTTCCTACTACATATATAAGCTAAACCGGATCCGATCCGATCTTAGGCACGACAATATCGACAGAGCAACAGAAGTACTATACTATTCGAACTATCTTACATATATTACACGTATTACCGTAATACCCTCCCACCCTGGCTGATCAGACCACACACCACAACCAAAGTATATCAATAATAAAATGGGAGTTCGATATACCGATATTTAGTTTGATATATCGACTGCGCTACTCTAAATTCATGGCGATTTCATGTGATCTTTTCCAAGATTTATTTCGATATTTCGATTTATATCGAAGTAAGAGTACTTTCTTTTAAATAAGATTTCGAAATTAATGGAAAACGTTTAAAAATCAAACGAAATTAATCAAATCGAACTTTTGTTATCGATAAAGTCGATATTTAATCAATTTCAATTCGATATTTCGATATATATCGAAATAGCAGTATTCTCCTTTATCTAAAATTTCTATAATTTTTTAAAATCGATAGAAAACATTTACAATTAAACAAAATTAATTAACTTGAATTCTTGTTCTCGATTTACTCGATATTTCATCGATTTTAAATTATTTGCAAGGCAGTGACAAAATAAAAAGACGTATTTCGATTTATATCGAAGAGTACTTTCTTTTCTTTAAAATTTCGAAATCGAAATTTAACGAAATTAATCAAATCAAACTTTTGTTATCGATAAACTCGGTATCAAACTAGCAATATTATCATTTTTTCAAAATTTCTATAAATATTGAAAATCGATTTACTCGATATTTGATTGATTTTAAATTTTTAACAAAACAGTGATAAATTTCTCATATTTACGATACTATTATTTCGATATATATCGAACTAACAGTATTCTTTTATCGACTTTGATTTGATAATGTTGGAGAATCAATAATAAATTACAATCTCAACTAAATTAAGATCGATAAATCAAATCGAATTCCTGTTCTCGATATACCCGATATATGTATGTACATCCCCCCGCAACACACTGTTCTCCCCCTATCTCTATCTCTATCTACTTATCTGTGTGTGAATTAGCAACCAAATCTTAATGCAAAATCTATTTCAAAAACAAAGTGTCAAATTTTCAACAAAAATACAACAAAAGCGAAAGAAAACCAAACAAAAAGTTGGCAAGTAAAGCAAATTGAAAAAACAAAAACCAAGAAAAGCAAAAGCAAAAAAAAATTGGAGGATTGCCAACAAAGTTGCCAGTATTTTCCAGGCCTAAGCCTTAAACCAAAACAAAAAGCGAAAGGATTAGAGGAACGCAAATAATTGTAAACAGAGGACGAATATATGCAAGCATAATTGTATAGGACCACGCCCCCCGGAGGGCGTCTGAGTGTTTTTTCCTAATTTATAAGCTGTTAAAATCAAATTTTACCAAGAAAAGTAGGGAAACTGTCGGCAGGAGAGGCTAGGGAAGGACACTAAATGGGAAAATGGAAAGCAAAAATCTCGTTTTAGAGAAAATACTTGAATCTTCAGTTGTTACTGTAAACTGTAAGCTGTAAAAAAGCTGCATTAGCCGTTTGTTTATTTGCGAGCGAAGCATATACGGTTCTACTATATGTCGCAGAAGATACATGTCATAGCGTAGGCTTAAGGGCGACACAAACCACGTTTATTATGGGTTCGGTTCGGGCCACCGGAAGCTCCAGACTCCGCTCAGAGACGTATATCAAAGCCGAATTGTTATCAGCGAGCCACTAAGAGGAGAATTTCCAGAGGACTCCCCCGATCCAGGCGATCGAGCCGCGTTATAAACACACAAACAACAATTAAAAATTGATCAAGAATTACGAGTATATACGAAAATATACTAATGTACTAGTTGTAAAACATAGCTGATCTTTTTTGGTGTAAATTTTAAATGATAAAACCATAAAACCAAGTGAACAACCACTTTCCATGCAATAAAAGAAAAAACAAATACCAATGTTTCAAAACTAAACAAATGTCGTTTAAATGAACCAAAAAAACAGACAAAAACACACACGAACATGGCAACAAAAACCACACTTAATTAAAAGAAAAAATATTTTTTTTGTGAAGTTAAAATATATGTATAAAACAAGAATACAAACAAAGGTATAATGAAAATAAAAACCAGATGAAATATACAGATTAAAATGGTTTATTATTTGCTTAAAGGGAAATATATTGGAGCAAAGGTATGTAAGGGTTTTTTTTTTTTTTTTTCTTGAGTTCGAAATGTCTCATAAAAATTTAATTAAATTTCCACATATTATTTTACCTGCACAGAGAGAATTTTCAATGAGAAATCGACTCAAAACGAGAAAATATGTTCTCAGATAATGACCAAGTCCATTTGTGCTTACTTTGAGATTATGAAATAATATTTTCTATCTTTCAAAATGATATCGTACACATTTTAGAATGATTTAGAGTCCTTGAGTTAGAAAAAATCACATTACAAATACTTAGAGAGAATTTTTAAGGAAAAATGTACTCAAAATGAGAAAATATGTTCCCAAATAATGACCAAGCCCTTTTGTTTTTTCTTTTAGATGATTTTCACCCAGTTTGAGTACGGTTTTTAAGAACACAAATACTCATATTGAGAATTTTATTAAGTTTTTGAGAACTTTTTATGCTCAACGATATGTACTTAATTTAAGAACAAATAATCCTCAATTTAGTATACTAAAGGAACTTAGTTCCTTTTTTATAAGACAGTTAGTGGCCCAGTAAGCCCAACTAATACACCAATTAACCCACTCACTTTAGGCTTATGTCCCTGCACTTTACCCTAATTTAAACCAATTATTCTCGAATTAAACCCGCTCGCAAAGCCCAATTAGTCCAATATCAGTATAAAAGCCTGCAATTTAAATTAATAAAACAGCTAATGTCTGGTAACTCCGCGAGCCGGTGACGAATAGTGGACATAATGGGCTCCAAACAATTGTTCCGAGACCCCCTTTGAATTTCAACCAGCCCGCAGTGTGAATGCTTTTCGCATTTTGCGAATTTCTGGCCCGAACGAGGAGGAGGCCGGGCTAAGTGGAAAAGTTGGCCAATGGACGAGCGAGGCAGAGGCATGCAAAATGCAGTCGAGCGGGTAATGGAAACGCAGCGGCCGGCAGCCAGCACTTGTATGCCGATCGGAGCGGGAAATTAATAGGTAATCGGGCGGGGGCCAAAGATCGAAGTGGCTTGACCAGCCACGTCCTGCAATTATAATGCGGTTAGGCGGCGAGCACGCACATCCTGCCAGCTTGGCCAACAAGGAAACTCACTTAATTGTTACATAAAAAATTCCCCTCGGAAGGATGGAGAGTGGGAGAGAGGGTGAGTAATCGTTAATTAAATCACGTTGTGCCGGAAATGAAGTTATTGACAGGCATAAGTGCCACCTGGCAAAGGTCGCAGTGCGGGACGTGGTCTAATTGCCCGGCATGTGTGTATCGCTTTCATGTTCCATTAAAGGGCGACGACGGGCGGACTAAATGCAATTTCATGGGCAAACGCAACTTTTCAATTTGTTTCAATGCCGTCCGAGAGTCCGGGAGTCCCGGAGTCCGGCAGCAGCCCGCAAATACCAACTGGCCAGCCGCACACGTACGTACACGGCACTGGCCACATTTGACCAATGCCCGTTGGCCTGGTCAACTCTGTTTTTCCGTTATTTTTTCCCAGTTCCCAGCTCCCAGCTCCCCCGCTTTTTTTGGCCAAAAGGAGTTGGCCGGATTCGTGACAGCGTCAGAGTGTCGGCCACTGTGGTTTCGCCTGTTAGCAAATGGGTTTTGGAAATGTTGGAAATAGTAAAAGAAATGGACACGCTCAGGACTCGAAAGAGGGTCCTCAAAAAAGGTTATAAAATAATCCGAAACCTAATTGATAATATGGTTAAAGAGATAGTTAATAAAACTGATAAACAAATAGGTTATGATTGGGATAAAAAGTATGAAGAATGAATAGGAAGGTGTAATTCTCCATTAGAAAAATGTACCTAAAACTCTGACTGATTAAACGCAAGTCTTTTTATAGACTTATTTTCTCTTTCATCTATTTACTAGTACTCAGAACTATTTTAAAATCTCCTCCAGCACCTACTCAAATATCAATTCACACCATTTGCTCAGTAAAGTCTTTCGAAGCACTTAAGATCCCCAATAGCTTGCAAGTAACTGCCATAGGCAAGTTGGCTTAGCTAGAGCCTCTAATTCTCATCAGATTACAAGGAAGTTAGCACGACATTGGCATTAAATTCAGTCAGGAATTACGCCCAGCCCCTCCTCGAAGACAGTTATCGATTGTCGAGGCGCCTAGACAAGTTCTCGAGGCGAGCTAACAGCCGAGAAGCATTTATGCCTTTGTTGTCATCAGCTGCCTGCCGTTCGCATCTGCTCCTTGGCTCCCTCAGCCACCGATTTCGGGCCGAACTGCGCATAAATATTTACGGGATTATCCAAACTGTTGGCACAAACATTGATGGCGATTAAAGTGGATTGCCGATGGCCTGGGCCAATCCTAGGGACCCAGGTGCTGCAGGCTGCACATCTTGGGGCGAGTCCTTGCAATAAAAACATTTCTCCCAACTTTTCATAAAGTTCTCCGATAATCAATCGATGAAAGCCGAATTCCGGCAAGTCCGGTGTCTCTGTCGTCCAACTATTTATTAACAAACCCCCACAAATAACAAACGGGATAATAGCATTCTGTGACAGTTGCCAGGAAAACATTTCATAAGTTTTTATGTCTTCATTTCGTGAGTGTGGGTCCTCGAGTGGGTGTGGGCATAAAATCAGAGCCGGAGACAGATGAAAGTGTCTCTATTTCGTTCGAAGGACACAGGGAGAAATTATAATGGCCAAGTTGATGGCTTTTACTGGCCTCAATCGAAGCTTTTTATTCTTGTCTTGGAGTTAAGATATTATTATCAAAAG
The DNA here is from genome assembly GCA_008042615.1 of Drosophila auraria. Lineage (NCBI taxonomy): Eukaryota > Metazoa > Arthropoda > Insecta > Diptera > Drosophilidae > Drosophila > Drosophila auraria. The sequence continues at coordinate 1,784 of VNJW01010525.1, read as the reverse complement.
GCATAAATTAATTTTTTTCTTTGGCTATTAAATGTGACTAAAATGGGTAGTTATTTTTAATAAATATTTAAAGAGGAAATAAATATAAAATTATATATGTAGACAGAACTGTCTTAATATAATAAATAGCTTGCTCTTTTATTCTTCCATTTTATTTAACTAAATTTTATCTTCAAAAGCTCTTTGGCAATAATTAAAGCGAAACTCTCACCTAATCTCCTTTTTATTTTAAATAATTAAATAAGGCCTACAAAACTAATTAATATTATTCTCAAATTTAATTCTCAGTGCCCAAGTTCCCCCTTTTTTTTTTTTTTGTTGGCCATCAGCAAAGCTCGGTGTTCTCGGTTGAGCTGCTGTAATAAATACAGACATTATGGACGGCCGGCAGCCAGAGCAGGGGCACAAACACGAACTCGAACTATGACCAAGCCGTAAACCAGGACACATTAATGCCACAGAATTTCGACATAAATGTGACACAAATGTCACACACACACTTATTGATTCCGGGACGGGCCCCCGGAGGAGGCTGCGAGGTGTGGCATTCAAGTTGAGCAAACCACTTACATCTCGAGTCAACTTAAGACCAAGGCGGTCCGAGCCCCAAATGGAAAGGCCGTAACCGAAAACCGAAAAACCAAAACTGTAATCGAACACCGCTCCAGTGGGGTGGGGGAGGGGAGTGAAAAGGATTTGCTGCAAGCCACAAGCACATTGTCCGTGGTGTCCAGGAATCTCTGGGTGCCTGGGCAGCCACATTTGCGTTCAAGGAACTCGAGCTATTTTGGAAGTCAGTCTCCTGAATGCCGCACTTTGCTTCCTGATTACACCACCGGCAATTAAATTTAATTAGACAAATCAAGAGCCGATCTTAAGGACCTCTCTCATTCCGCCGGCTTATCGACTTAAAGAATCTTAAAAGAGCGGATTCCATTAGGAGAGCAAAAATGCAAGGCTCTCTCAGAGCGCTGCTAAAAAGAAACTCTCGTTCGCTTTTTGCTCATACATTGCAGGCAAAGCGTGAAAGAGAGAGCAGGCAACGCAGCGCTATAGGAATAAGGCAACCTAAACGGTTCTTTCGATTCCATAGTTAATCGGATCCCCCCTGGCGAGTTCTCCTTTTAACTCAGGTTTGCTTTCTGTTTGTACACTGCAAGCAAAGCGTGAAAGAGAGAGCAGGCAAGAAACATCTCTTGCGAGTTTTCAAGTCCTCCTTTTAACTCTCGTTCGCTTTGGCTTGTACAATGTACATTGCCGGAATGGCGTGAAAAGAAGAGCGAGCAAGAAACTTCTCTCGCACTTAAAGCATGATCTCTATAGGAAATAAAAAAAAGAAACCCTGTCGTTCGCTTTTTGCTTGGATGTACATTGTACAATGCTGGCAATGCGTAAAAGAGAGAGCGAGCAAGAGACTGCTCTCGCACTTAAAGCAAGAGCGCAATAGGATAAAGCCATTTTGCGAGCTCTCCTTTAAAACTCTCGTTTGCTTTCTGTTTGTACACTGCTAGCAAAGCGTAAAAGAGAGAGCAGGCAAGAAACATCTCTTGCGAGTTTTCAAGTTCTCCTTTAAACTCTCGTTCGCTTCTGCTTGTAAATTGTCGGCAAGGCGTGAAAAGAAGAGCGAGCAAGAAACTTCTCTCGCACTTAAAGCATGATCTCTATAGGATATAAAAAAAGAAACGCTGTCGTTCGCTTTTTGCTTGTATGTACATACATTGTACAATGCTGGCAATGCGTAAAAGAGAGAGCGAGCAAGAGACTGCTCTCGCACTTAAAGCAAG